>JARFYF010000069.1:9133775-9150079 GCA_030265395.1 Rhina ancylostomus
AGGAAACCCACGCAGACACGGGGACAACATACAATCTCATTACAGACCGTGGCCGGGAGTCTTTTGGTGGCGCTACATGGAGCAGGTCGTGTCTTGGCTCTGCTCCACTCATCTTGTAACTCCTCATGCCCCACCCTTTAATAAGACCTTTACAATACCAGAGCTGAGGCTGGGGCTGATCGCAAGGGTAACGGAGACTCTCAACTCACTTTGGAAGCTATCTCTAAACAGGATAAAACGCTTGACCAGAGATTTGCCCCTTTGGAAATGCTGTTCAAAGATACTGAAGACAGACAGACCACACTCATACAGGAGAGAGCTAAACAACAGTAATTAATGGCTGAACTGGATCAAGTTCGCAAAGAGAGAGATTGCAGACTGGAAAATGATTTAACTGTGACCAAACAAAGACTGGAACAGCAAAGACAGAGGATTATTGATTTAGAAAGCCGCAGTCGGAGAAATAATGTAAGGATCATTGGCCTCTCTGAGAACGCTGAATCTGGTAATCCCATTGAATTATTTTCCAAACTTCTGAAGGATGTGTTTGGCCCTACAGGATCGTGCCCATAGATCGTTAAGACCAAAACCTGCGGCACAGCAAAAACCACGGTCAGTAATATTGAGATTACACTACGCGAGTACTAAGGAACATTTGATTTGAATTGCTCGTCGTCGAGGAATGATCCAATACAAAGCCTGAAAGCTTTGTCTGGTTGAAGATTGCACCCCAGAAGTTATGAGAGAGAGACTGCTTTACAAACTGATTATATCGCGGCTTTATCAAGTGAATTATCAACCTGCATTAATTTTCCCAGCCCGCCTCAGAAAATCACTTACCGACAAATCACGCGGGGGTTCAATTCCGTTAACGAAGGTGAGGATTTCCTCCAAGGTTAACTCTTTGACCCCAGATGTCAAGAAATGTGCTTTTCTTTGATTTTATACTTAATTGGTCTACTAAGCAATGATTAACTTACAGATTTAACTCTTAAAGCCCAGAAATACCTTCCTGTCCTTTGTTAATATTGCTGTGCTTGGTTCTGGAACATGGATACTTACCATGTTTCAATTTAATATTTTTTTTCTCTTTATTATTTTACTTTGATATGTTTAATGTACTCTTTAGGTAATAATTAAGAATTTAACTGAGTGACTGTTTTTTTTCTCTTTGAAATTAAAATAAGACTGTATTTCTTAAATGTCGACCGTTTATATTTGTGAATTTGTTGAACTTTCTTAGCAAGTGTGTTTACATTTTGAAAAATTGTTTTGGGTATTTCTCCTCATGTTTAGACTATTGATGGTACCTTGCATTCTTTTCAACTTGGTGATTTGCCATCAAAAGAGCAGGGTTTAAATAATAATGGGTAGCATTCTGGCTGCCTATTGGCAAATTTTGGGGCTTTGGTGGGTGGGGGGTGGAGCTGTTTTTAGGTTTGTTTTTCCTCTGGACTGATAAACTACAAATATGTCTGAACTGTCGTCATATCCGGCTCCTCTTTGAAAGTTTTTCCTCTTCCTGTTAATGAATCTCCCATGCAATAAGGTTAACCCTTTACACACTATATGTTTTTTTAGTCTATTAAAAGAACAAAATTAATCATTATATCACAGGGAATACAAACAACTAAAATAACCCAATTAAGCGTAAGAAGATCTTTAAAGTTTTTCGTGGACTGAGTGCTCAGATTATCTTTCTGCAGGAGACTCATATCAGGAGGACAATCAGCGCTTTTTTTTAGATTTTCGAGAGATCAAAGCTTCATCCTAACTCATGACCAAAGATGAATTGAGTCTCTATTTTTATAGACTCCTGAATTTCACTTGTTCACCATGAGACAATTTCAGAGCCGAATGGTAGATTTTTATTAACTATTAGATACTTCATAACAAAAAAGTTGTTATGGTTAATGTTTATGCACCTAATGTGGATCATCCTGAGTTTTTTAAATTGAAATTTTATTTACAGCATGTAACGGGCCCTTCCAGCCCAACGAGTCCGTACCGCCCATTTGTTTAAACCCCAAATTAATCTACCCGTACGTCTTTAGAATGTGGAAGGAAACCCACACACACACGGGAGAATGTACAAACTCCTTACAGACAGCGACGGGAATCGAACCCTGATCGCAGGCGCCGTAATGGCGTTGCGCTAACCGCTACGCTACCGGACATCTTTTCCAAAATTGAATGAATATACGTTGAATATGGGTGAAGATTTCGATTGTTGTTTAAACCCCTCAGTGGATATATCTACGTTGAATCCTTCACTTCCGAACAATTCTTTTTTAGTTGATTCTGGAATTTTAGAAGTTTGAAGATTTCTACACCCGTATGCTAAAGAGTTTTCATTTTTTTCTCCTGTCTGTCACAATTACTCTAGGATTGATTACTTTTTTTAAATTGCAACATGATTAGTTCCACTTGTTACTGACTAAATATGACGCAATCGCTATTTCTGATCATGCACCATTGAAACTAAATTAGTGGACGTACCCTCTGGTGCTAGAGAATGGCGACTCAATCCTTCTTTATCGCAAGATTTAGACTTTTCCATTTTATTAAAGAACAGATTTCCTTTTTTCTTCTCAACGAATCTTACTGAAGAAAGTTCTAGTGGGATATTATGGGATACCTGTCAAGCTTTTATCCGTGGTCAAATTATTTCATACTCTACTGGACTGAAAAAATGAACTAATAATGAATTACTTCTATTGGCTGATAAGATTAAAGAAAATCGATTAAAAAACACTCTGATGTTACTAGTTTGGAGCTCTATACAAAGAGAACTGAACTTCAATTACAACACAGTTTATTATTAACATCTCCAATTGAAAATTAATTACTCAAAACCAAGAGTCAGTTTTATATACATGGTGTCAAATCTAGTACGTTTTTAGCCAACCAACTGAAAGCCGTTTCAACTAAACGTCAGATTATTAAAGTTCGTAAACGAGATGGTAACTACACGGTAGACCATGATCAAATCAACAAATCTTTTCAAGAATTGTACACTTCTTTATATCAATCAGAATCTCCTGAGGATTCTACATCAGTGCATGAATTTAAGGAATTTGACGATTCCAAAATATTCACTTAGTGAACGTGAGATGCACCCATTTCAGAGAAAGAAATAAAGAAAGTAATTTATTCAATGAATTTGTGTAAAACACCCGGTCCTGCTGGGTATACCGTGGAATTTTTAAAATCCTTTTCTGACCTTCTCTCTCCCTGATTAGGTAACATTTTTAAAGATGCCCTATCAGTGGGAAAATTACCACAATCTCTTTATGAAGCAACTTTTTTTTTAATTCTTAAAAAGAATAATGATCTCACTGAATATGCATCTTATAGACATATTTATTTATTGAATGCGGATTCTATTTTTTTTCCAAACTGTTGGCTTCTAGATGGAAAAGGTACCTCCACAAATTATTTCTGATGACCAGACAGGATTCATTAAGAATCATTATTTGCATTTTAATATCAGGAGGTTAACCCTTCATCTGTAATTCCAGAATGTGCTATTTCGCTAGATGCCGAGAAGACGTTTGATAGAGTCGAATGGGAATATTTATTTAACATGCTTGAGACATTTAATTTTAGTTCAAATTTCATATCTGCGATCAAATTGATTTACCATACACCTTTGGCATCAATACTTACTAATAATCAGAGATTTCCCCTTGTTCAGGCTTTCGAGGCACTAGAAAAAGGTTGCCCTCTGAGTGCTTTATTATTTAATTTTTCTTTGGAAAGTTTGGCAAATGCCATTTGGGGTTCTTCTAACATATTTGGTATGACTTGTGGAAAAGGGACTCATAAGATATCTCTTTATGCAGATGACCTATTACTTTATATCTCTAACCTGGAGAAATCTATCCTTGCAGTATTATCACTACTTGCTCGGTTTAGTGTTTTCCTTGGTTATAGATTAAAACTTAATAAGAGTGAACTTTTCCCATTAAACAAGCAAGTCCCAATTTATAGGCAATTGCCATTTAGATTAGTGACCGATTACTTTACATGCCTGGGTGTTAAAATTATAAAGAAACACAAGGACATTTTTAAAGTGAACTTTTACCTTTAATTAATTTCGTTAAACAATTATTTACTAAATGGTCCCCATTCTCTTTATCATTGATTGGCTGAATTAATGCAGTTAAGATGAATATTTTACCAAAATGTTTGTATCTTTCAGGTGATTCCAACTTTTATTTCAAAATGCTTTTTTGACACTCTTGATTCCAAAATTCTGTCATATGTATGGCAGAATATAAACCCAAGGACAAGTAAGAAATATTTACAAAAAAATTAAAAAGGCTGTTGGTATGGCTTTGCTGAATTATAGATTTTACTGTTGGACAATTAATATTAGATACTTAATTTCCAGGCACAAGATATAAATGCAATTCATTGTCCCTTTTGGGTATACCTTGAGTGTGAATGAGTGCAAGGATTTTCATGAGTTTCTATTTTAGGAGATTCATTCCCTTTGACACTTAATAAATTGAGTAAAAAAGTGACTAATCCAATAGTTAAACACACAATATGGACATGGTTTCGATTTTGTAAAATTATAAAATTTAATTTATCAAGTCCTATTCAATCTATTTTTTCTTTCAACCATCTAGAATTGACTCAGCTTTTATCGTTATGGAAAATGAAGAGAAGAATATGATTTCGTAATGTATTCTTTGATAACCGTTTCTTATCTTTTGAACAGTTGTCTAATAAATACAATCTGCCGAGATCACTTTTCGATATTTACAGATTAGATTTTTTTAAAAGTTACTTGAACTTCTTTTCCGACACGAAATTACCGAAAAAATGTTAGGTTTTAATCCTTATCAGAAGGGCTTGATAGCAATAATTTATGATCGGATTATGAGAATACGTCTAGAGACATTTGATCAAATGAAGAATAAATGGGAAAGAAAACTCCAGATACTTTTATCTACAGAGACATGGAAGAAAATTCTCAAATTAGTTAATACATCTTCAATGTGTGTCAGACACTCTTTGAAACAGTTTAAGGTGGTTCACAGGACCCATACGTCTTAGGACAAGTTAGCCCGTTTTTATCACCATCTAAGTCCTATATGTGACAGATGTAATTTGAAGATGGCTTCCCTGACACATGTGTTTTGGTTCTGTCCCTTTTGGAAAAATATTGGAAAGGGATTTTTGACATTCTGTATTGAATATTGATTTACAACCCCATCCTATTACTGCAAGTTTTGGGTTACCAATGAGGCAATCTGGCCACATATCTGCTTCTGCTTGTCGTATGATCGCTTTTGTCACATTGATGGCCAAGGGATCCATTTTGTTCAAATGGAAGGATCCAATACCTCCCATCACTTTCAGTGGTTTTCTCAAACTATAACATGTTTAAACTTAGAAAAAAAATAAAAGTGGTTCTGTTGATCGCTTAAATTTGAGGAAGTTTGGAGTCCATTTATTCAATATTTCCATATGATACAAGCTGACCTTTTTCAGATTTCCTTCGATAACCCTTGAATACAGAGGAGAGGGGTTGAGGACACAATGTTGTTTTTTCGATTGGAGAAGAATCAGTCCAGATTTTGGAAGTTTGTTTATTATCATTTTTTAATGTGGGTTCTTTTCTCATAATTAAATCTCTTTTCAATCTTTCCTTTTGTATTATGTTCACTTAAGAGAACGGGAAGTCTAGGTAACTTTTTTACTCCTTGTGATTATATATAATTAACTGTTATGATTGCTACCTTGATCTCTTTGCATCATGTATAATTACTAATGTTATATTATATTGTACTAATTTCAAATTAATAAAAAAATGGATAAAGAAAGATGTTCGTGTTGTTCATCAGCTCTTCCTGTTCTCTGAAAGGAGATTGAAGGTTATTTCAAGCAACATGACACTATGCACTCGTCCTCTTGCCCCCACTTTGAGCTAACATCCCATCCATCTGAATTCAGTGACCGATCTTCCACATAGCACTCTCCATAAATTCACTTTCATCACCTCTCTACAGCCAGTACATTGAATCATATAATCTCCAGTTCAAATACCCATCCTGTAGTGGATCCTCAGTTCCACTACTTCAAACAATTTTGTTTGAATATGTTCATACAAGTGCCCCAAGAAAAGCAAATGCTTCCATTATAGTTGGATGTTCACCATCAGAGTGAGAAGAGATGATATAACAAGTACCAAAACCATTGAAGATTAGAAGTTGTAAAGAAGAAACTATACTGCCAATTATGATAAAATGCCCTTTAATGAATTAAAACTTAAAAAGAATAAAATATTCAAATAAAATGGCACAACCAAAGGGAGAAAATAATTAAAGGGTATTAATGATATTGGGAGAACAGCAAAGGGGTAAAAATCTACAATTGACAGAAAGTAACAATCCCAGTAAACACAGCAGTGATAAAACATTTCACAACATTTTGCAGATTGATATTTAACACCAAGACTTTACCAGGAATGGCGATAACTGCCATGATGGAATAGCAAATGGCCAGCTAAAAGATTTGTGCAACTCCATGCATTGCGATGAAAAGCTTTAAGCACACTTGCAGCAGTATCACAGGCACATCGCATCAGAAGAAGAACTTTTTCAAGAAATAACACAATTTGAACAAAAAATACAAATTCTATTTTTGTACAAAGTGATTAAAGTGGTCACGGTGTTGGTTAACTCCAGTGATGAGAATTGTGACAGATGGTTAAAGAACTGAATGGTTGAAGGTAAGCAGCTGTTCTTGAACCTGGTGATGTGGGACATCAGGCTTCTGTACCTCCTGCCCGATGCGAGCTGCGAGATGATGTCATGGCCCGGCTGGTGGCTATCTTTGATGCTATCTTGAGGCAGCGCCTCCTATAGATACCACCGATAATGGGAAGGGATGTGCCCGTAACGTACTGGGCTGAGTCCACTCCGCTCTGCAGATTCTTACATTCATTTGCATTAGAATTACCGTTCAAACCACGATTCAGCCAGTCAGGATACTTTCTACAGTACATCTGCAGAAGTTTCTTGGAGTGTTCGGTGACAAGCTAACACATGCTAAGACAGTAAAGACGCTGGTGCGCCTTGCTTGTGATTTTATCTATGTTCAGGGCCCAGGACAGGGCATCTGACATGTTAACACCTAGGAATTAAAGCTGCTGACTCTCTCCACCTCCAATCCTCCAATGTAGACTGGTGCATGTTCACCCTCCTTCCCCTTCCTGAAGTCAACAATCAGCTGTTCAGTTTTACTGACGTTGAGTGAGAGGTTGTTGTTGTGGCACCACTCAACCAGGTGTCCTATCTCGCTCCGGTAAGCTGACTCATCACCATCTGTGATTCATCCAACAACAGTGGTTTCATTCGCAAACTTGTCTTAGCCACACAGACACATGTACAGAGAATAGATCAGGGGCTGATCAAGCAGCCTTGAGGTGCACCTGTGTTGATGGTCAGCAAGGAGAAGATGTTCCCAAATCTCACTGACAGGTCTTCCGATGAGAAAATCGAGTATCCAGTTGCAGAGGGAGGCACAGAGGCACAGGTCTTTAAGCTTGATGATGAGTTTGGATGGGACGTTTGTGTTGAACGCCGAGCTGCAGTCGATGAACAGCAGCCTGACGTATGTGTTCCTGTTTTCCAGATGGTCCAGAGCAGAGTGAAGAACCAGAGGAATCACATCTGCTGTTGTCGAGTTCCAGAAGGAGCCAAATTGAAGTGGATTCAGGTCGTCTCTGAGGCAGGAGTTGATTCGCGCCATAAACAAGCTATCCAACTACTTCATTACAGCACTGAGCTCATCCGGGAGTGATGGACCATTGCCACTTCTGCTGCCCGTTCTCACCTTGCAAGTGCTAAAGGACTGTTGTCATTGAGGTAGGTCAATACCCTCTTCACCACGCACCAGTGCAATTGATGCCATCTTGAAGCAGATGGGAACCTCAGACCACAGAAGCGAGAGATTGAATATGTCCGTAAACACTCCAGCCTGTTGGTCCGCACAGTACTCTGGTACTCGGCCAGGTACGCCGTCTGGACCAGGCGCCTTTCGTGGATTCACCCTCTTGAAGGATGCCCAGACGTCCACCTCAGACTGAGATTACAGGGTCATCCAGAGATGTGGGGGATCGTGTGAGTGTGTCATAGTTTTCCCTATCAAAGCGTGCATCAAAGGCATTGAGCTCATCCGGGAGTGATGAGTCGTTGCCACTTATGTTGCCTGATCTCACCTTGTAGGAAGTTATATTGTGCAAGCCCTGCCACAGCTGTCGACCGTCCATCTCTGACTCCAGTTTTGTCTGAAATTCCAACTTTTCACTCACAATAGCCTTCTGGAGGACGTACCTGTACTTCTTGTATGACTCTGGATCTCCAGCCCTGAACACCACAGATCCAACCCTCAGCAGGTTACAAATTTCCTGGTTCATCCAGGGCTTCCGGTTGGTGAAGAACCAGAATATTTTTGTGGGTATACACTCGTCCGCGCATGTCCTTATGAAGTCAGTAACGACTGTGGCCGATTCATTGAGGTCTGCTGTCGAATCCTTCAACATGGTGTTGTCCACCAACTTGAAGCAATCCCAAATTCACTCCTCCGCCTCTGCCGTCCAGCTCTTCATCGTCCTTTTTATCGACGCCTTGCTCTTCAGTCTCTGTCTGTACGCAGGCAGAAGGAGCACAGCCAGGTGGTCGTATTTACCAAAGTGCGGGCGAGGGATGGAGCGGTCGGCGTTCTTCATGGTGGTACAGCAGTGGTCGAGTGTGTTGAGTCCTCTAGTGTTGCAGGTGATGTGTTAATAGTAGTTAGGCAGAGGCTTCGTCAAGCTCGCCTGATGAAAGTCTCCCGCTACGAAGTGACAGGCTTCGGGGTACGCCCCTTCGTTCTTGTTGATTCCAGCACTCAGTTCCTCAAGTGACAGCTTGATGTCTGCCTGAGGTGAGATGTAGACTGCAGTCAGGATGACGGCGGAGAACTCTCGCGGGAAGTAGAACGGTTGGCACTTCACTTCTAGATGTTCGACGACCAATATCCCTCTGATCTATGATAACCTTCTTCACTATCAACAACACCTCCAAATTTAGTGCCATCTGCAAACGGTGATCAAGCCTTGTGCATTCGCATACACATAATTTATATAAATAATGAATAACAAGGGTACCAACACTGAAACCTGCAGCACACCACCGGTCACTGGCCTCCATTCTGAGAAACAACCTTCAAGCACCTCCCTCGGCTTCCTACCTCCGAGCCAATTTTGAATCTACCAAACAATCTGTCCCTGTATTCCATGGGACCCAACCTTCCAGACCAGCCTACCATGTGGGACCTTGTCGAAGCCCTCGCTAAACTCCAAAAAGAAAACATCCACTGCCCTCCCCTCATCTACATTTTTGGTTACCTCTGCAAAATGCTCCAGAAGTTTAATTGAGTAGAATTTTCCTAGTACAAAGCCATGCTGACTGCTCCTAATCAGATACCGTCCATCCAAATGCTGATGGATCAGGATTTATAATAGTATCGCTCCCCTCTACCAATGGCAGGCTGACTGACCTCCAGTTCATTGGCTTGTTCCATTGTTTAGGAAGCGCAGCAGGGACAACATTAGCCACCTTTCAGTCTTCGGGAACTGCACCATAGGCTAATAATGAAGCCAATATCTCTGCAAGGGCCTCCACAATTTCTCCTCCATCCTCCCACAAAATCTGAGGACGCACTCAGACAGGCTGTGGGGATTTATCCATCCCAATGTGCTGTAATGTTGCAAATACCTCCTCCCTGGTAGTGTGAATGATCTCCAGAACATCTCCACTGGTTCCCCTTATTTCTTGAGCAACCATGACTTTGTCCTTGTAAACACTAACATTAACTGAGGAGAAATATTCATGAAAAATCCCAATCATCTCCTGTGGCTCAAGACATAGGTGGCCCAGCTGATTTGAGGGGACCTACTGTCTCCCCCGCCACCCTTTTAATAATAGCGACGGAACCTCATGGGATTTCCTTTAACCTTACCTGCCAAATCCATCTCATCCCTTCTCTTTACCCTCCTCATTTCCCTCTCGTGTACTCGTAACCTTTTTATTGTTTAGAAGGGATTCACTCGTCCCCGACCTCCTAAACGCAATGAATGCCTCCTCCTTTTTCTTGACCAGAGCTTCATTTTCTCTCATCAGCCCAGGTTCTCTAAACCTTCTAGGTTTACCCTTCATCCTGACAGGAACAGGCTGCTGCTGGACTCTGTATCACAAACTTGAAAGCCTCCCATTTGTTATTCTTTCCTTTCCCTTCACACAGGCTCACCCTATCGACCTCTGACCTCAAATTCTCTCAAAAGTAGCCCTGCCTCATTTTAGACACATTGTCCTCTTCCATCACAATCTTATGAGTAATAGAATTATGGTCACTTGAGCCAAAGTCCTCACTGACTGCCAGTTCAGTTTCCCACCCTATCTCATTCCCCAAGAGAAAGTTCAGAATTGCACCATCCTGAGTCAGGCCCCTCTCTATCTTGATTTTCCTGCACACATTTCCCAAATTCCACTCCATCCAAGCGTTGAACACACTGGGTGGTCCAGTCAATACTGCGTAAGTTAAAATTCTCCCACTTGTACAAACGTATTATTCTTATAACTTTGATCAATTTCTCTACACTTCTGCTCCTCAAGTTCCCACTGACTCTTGGGCGTCTCTAAAGCAGCCCCACTAGATTGACCCTACCATTCTTGTTCCTAAATTCCACCCTTTCTAGCCTCACTGGACAATCCCCCAAGAATGTCATCTCCAGGTACTTCTGTTATGTCCTCCCTTATCAAAAAGACAACACCCCCTCCTCACTGACCTGAACCTCTGTCACGCCGATAGCATCTGTATCCTGGAACATTGAACTGCCAGTCCAACCCTTCTCTCAGCCATGTTTCTGTTATGGCGATAACATCCTAGACCTCAGAGCCAATCTCTGCTCTGAGTTCATCCGCCTCATGAAATAAATGCAGTTTAACTGGGTATTCCTTACCCTGCCTTTACAGTGCCCCTTGCTATCCTGATCACTGAACTTGCTCTCACTGGCTGATGCTTTATCCCTTGACTTGTTACTTCACAGAGACCCATCCCCCTGCCAATCTGGTTTAAACTCTCCTGTGCAAGGATATTGGTTCCTCTCTGGTTCAAGTGTAACCCGTCCCTCTTGTACTGTACAGGTTACCGTACAAGAGTTCACTGCCCTCGAGGTCCTGTTTCTTAACTTCTTACCCAACTCTCTCTGTTCATTCTGCAGAACCTCATCCCTTGTTGTACCTGTGTCGTTTGTACCAACATGTACAACGACCTCTGGCTGTTTGCCCTCCCGCTCGAGAATTTTCTGCAGCTGCTCAGATATCCTTGACCCTGGCACCCAGGAGGCAACACACCTTCCTGGCATCTCATTTGCAGACACAGAATCTCCTATCTCTCCTCCTCACTATCAAGTCTCCCATCACCCTGTCTGACTGCTCCCTTTCCCTCTGAGCCACAGACCCAGTCCCAGAGACCTGACTACTGCTTCCAGCCCCGAAAGAACATCCCTGTCAACAGTATCTTAAGAGGTATAACTGTTAGTTAGGGGAATGGTCACAGGGGAACCCTGCACTGACTGCCTACTCCCCTTACTTACCCAACTATCTGGAGCCTGCACCTTGTGTGTGACCACCTCAGTAAAAGTCTCATCATTGAAGCCTTCAGCATCCCGGATGATCCTGAGTCCATCCAACTCCAGCTCCAGTTCTTTGACTCGGTCTGTCAGGAGCTGCAGCTGGGTGAACTTCCCACAGATGTAGTCATCAGGGAGACTCTGAGGTTCCCTGACTTCACACATCGTCCAGGAGGGGCATTCCACTGCCCGAACTACCATCCTGCCCGCACTGAATCAACGACTGAGGATCAACAGCAAAATAAAACCTCACCTGTTCTTATCTGTGTCTCCTAACCGATGACTTTTAAAGGATCCGCTCTCACTCCCAACATCTGGGCCACCAACTCCTCACACCTAAGCCTCTTGAGCCAAAGCCTCAGCTCCACACTTCCACACCAGCCCATTCTCACAACGATCGCTCCTAAATGGCTGCTCTGCTTGACACAACCTGCTTATTATTAGTGCTGTTAATTAGCCTATCATCTATTAACTAACAATTTGCAAACTTGCCTCTCTTACATTCCTGTGAAATGAAACTCACAAGCAAGCCCCAAGACCCACCTGTTTGAAACTCTCCCACACTTGCTCCAACTCCCAGTTCCTGTCAGGCGAAACTCCAAACAACACACAATGGCATCGTTGAAAGGAACCATCATCATGCAACTGAATTGAATTGGTTTATGATTGTTACTTCACACCAAGATACAGTGAACAATTTGTCTTGCCGACTGATTCATTCATATCAATTCATTACAGATCAATTCATTACACAGCGCAGTGAGGTAGTACAAGGTGAAACAATGCAGAATGCAGAGTAAAGTGTTACACCTGCAGAGAAAGTGCAGTGCAGGGAGAAAAAATGTGCAAGGTCATAACGAGGTAGATTGTGAGATCAAGAGCCCATCTTATCGTATGATGGAACCGTTCAACAGTCTTC
This sequence comes from Rhina ancylostomus, assembly GCA_030265395.1. Lineage (NCBI taxonomy): Eukaryota > Metazoa > Chordata > Chondrichthyes > Rhinopristiformes > Rhinidae > Rhina > Rhina ancylostomus. The sequence goes on from JARFYF010000069.1 coordinate 9,146,387, forward strand.
TAACAGTGAGACAGAAGTTGGCACTGCTGAGTTTTCATGGCCGTGGTGCCTATGTGGTTGGACTAGGACAGGCTATTGGTGTTGTTCACGCTTTGGAACTTGAAGCTCTCAACCCTCTCGACCTCAGCACCACTTAAGGAGGCAGGTGCATGTGCACCACATCATCTACCTGAAAATGAATTAAGTTGTTCACAAAGTGATATAAAGCAGAGAAAATTTAGTATCAAACGCACTATTTTCTTTCATTGGTGACTAAAAGAGACTTCACACACACACACACACAGACACACACAGAGAGACACACACACACAGACACACACACACACACACACACACAACGGTTTCCCTCACTGTCTGACACCACACATTCAATGACCAAAATACCATGAGGCATCGGAGCAGAATTAGGCTATTTGGCCTATCGACTTTGCTCCACCATTCGACCATGGCTTTTACTTCGCACAGACGCTGTCTGACCCCAGTGTTTCCAGCATTTTCAGCTTTTGTTTCAGATTTCCAGCATCAGCAGTTTCTTTATTTTGAGTTTTGTTTATTTTTAAGTATCCTGCCTCCGATTGCACCTCCAACCTCGCCAACATTCAATGAACTTACATCCTCAAGGCCACATCTGCCAATTTGATTTCCCAGCCAACAGGAGACACAAGAGACTGCAGATGCTGGATTGTGGAGCAACACACAAACTGCTGGAGGAATTCTGTGGGTCGAGCAGCATCTGTGGAGGGAAATGGACAGTTGACGACGAGCCCATAATGATTTCTTTATCCGTGTATTATTTTCTCCTTGATCTGTCTAACAGTGGGACTGACAGGTTTTTATCTGTCCTTTCCAATTACCTCTTGAAACAATTCCACTTACAAATACTTCACGTTCCTTTCTTCCAAGTAACCTAATGCCTTGTGTTATCTGGTGAATTTGTCATTCACTCTGGAACACTAATAAACACTCCGGGATATTCAGCTATAGTCCTTGTGATCAGACCTCTGTCACGTCCAGCAGACCAGCCCCTTTTGGTACTGCTGATTCATTGAACTTGTTGCAAGTGGTCAGCCCAGTGGGGCAGCAGGTAGTGCCGCTGCCTCATTGCTCTAAAGACCCAGGTTCGATCCTGACTTCCGGTACTGTTGGTATGGAGTTTGCACGTTCTCGCTATGACCGCATGCGTTTTTTTCCCACATCCTAAAGACATGCAGATTGGAAGGTTAATTGACTGTGGTAAAAAGTGTGGAGGTGAGTGGTGGAATCTGGGTGGGGAGATGACGGGAATATGGGGAGAATAAAATATGGATTATGTTTTTGGATGCATAATGGTCGGCATGTAGTTGGTGGGCCGAAGGGCCTGTTTCCGTGCTGAGTAACTCTGTGACACAATTATACAACATGAAGTGGGAAGGAGCAAGGTAAGATCACAATGACATTAACAATGCAGCATGGATCCAAGAGTGAGGACAGAGGGCGGTGAGTGGATGGAACGAGTTTCTAAGGAAATGGTCAAGGTGGGAAAGATTACAAAGTTTCAGAGAAATTTGGACAGATGTGCATCGGAAAGGTCGAGGAGATTTGGGGCAAATGCAGGCAAATGGGACTGGCTCAGTGAGGCAACTTGATTGGTATGGACGAGATGGGCCGAAGGGACTAATTGAGTGCTGTAAAACTCTCGACTGAGCAGGCGAGATGATAGAGAACAATATGAGTGTGGTTTGCAGCATACACTGTTCCCAAAGAATATAAATGTTTTAATTTTAAATTTAATTTTTAATTTTTATTCACAGCGTGGTAAACAGGCCCTTCCGGCCCAATGATTTTACGCCATCCATTTGAAACCCCAAATTAACTTATACGTACGTCTTTGGAATGTGGGAGGAAACCGGAGCACCCGGAGGCAACCGACACAGACACAGGAAAACGTACAAACTCCTTACAGGCAGCGACGAGAATCGAAACCCGATCGCTGGCGCTGTAATAGTGTTGTGCTAACCGCTATGCGACCGGTCTGTACAAAATAAATTGTTTATTTTAGTAATTTATAAATGAGAGTCAGTGGATATTTCAGCCCCAACTTTATCTCGTCTCTGATCTTCCTCTGTGTCCCTGCATAAATAAATGGGTTCACGCACGAACACAAGAACTGAAGTGCGAGGCCACTTTCTTCCAGAGGGAAATTTGAGTCACTGAAATTGGAACCTGAAAAGTAAGAGATTTTGGCAATGCGAACATAGAGGAATGTTATCAGTACCAGTAGCCACAAGAGGATGAAGATTCCCGAGATACCGAGGAGCAGGACGATAGACTTCCTGCGGCTGTCTGTCTCCGGGTCACTCTGTCTCTCACTGTTCCCGCCGCCCTGGAGTCTCCTGCGGATTTTAATGGCCCTTAAAATGTGCCTGACGGTGAGGAAATTGAACAGCAAAATTAGAACGAATGGAAGCCAAGGGACTAAAATGCTGTCGATCCAGTCAAATGCTATCCAGCCAGGTGAGGTATAATATGCTGACTTAACTTTGCAGAAAGTGGGCTCGGTTTTATGTGGAGGTTCAAACGCAAAGTAGTTAAATACATTTTTGATACAGCTCAGGGCAGTCACCGTTCCGATCACCACAGCCGCCGTTCGCTCCGTGCAATATTTCGTTTTCAATTTTTGGCAGCAAATAGCCACAAACCGATCAAAGGTGAACACCACCGTCACCCAGACGGAGCAGTCTCTTACGCCGTAAGCAACTGCAATTTTCACAATGCAGGCTGGAGCTATGGTCAGGAAGTCAGACGTGGAAGTGATGGGAACAATCCGCATTAATACCACAGCCGTGACAATGACCAGGAGATCTGTGACCGCCATCGACAGCAGGTAGACAGTGATACATCTGGAGAGACCACATCGTCTGCGGAACATTACCCCAATCACGGCCAAGTTAGCTGCAATAGAGAAACAGAAGGAGTGATTGTGTGTGTGTCTTTGTGTGTGTTTTATGTGTGGTGTTTGTCAGGCGTCTGTATTTGTGTGTGGTGTTAGTGTGTTTTGTATTTTTTGTGGGTGTTGCGCATTTTGTGTATGTGGTGTCATCTATTTTCCTGACTGTGTGGTTTATTGTATATATTTTGATTTCTGAATATGTATGTAAGACAACAGAGAAAAAAGATTGGAACTCAGATAAAATGTACTTGACAGTATTCAGTTTGACTTTTATTGCATTGACACTTGAAACTGAGTTGACAGTTACCCCACTCAGAATTCCATCACGTGAATAATTGCCATGTGATGTTGCCACATACTTCATTTCAGATTTTACCAGAGACTGTCTCTGGAAAAGAACCAGAAAAAGAACATTATCTTCCACTGAAAATTTCAGTACCATCAATACCACTGCTTTGTGTTGTTTGCCATATTTTCCACATGACTTAAAATCCAGAGGGAAGTTTCTTTTTCTACGACCCCTCTACTTGTGAAGACACCCAGATGGATGTTTGGAACTCACTTCCCAAAAGCGATATATGCATACTTAAACTACATTTGGATGTATATTTGAAGAGCGCTGTGGACATGGTGCTAAAAATTGGGATGAGGCGTTTTCCACTGGCCCAGAGACAGTGCACCAACTGTCCCAACATTGTAAATCTTCATAACTCAGTTAAATCACAGATCACTGCTGCAAAGCTGCGCTCCCTCGGATGTCCCTT
>JARFYF010000069.1:9409947-9420718 GCA_030265395.1 Rhina ancylostomus
TCAATGGCTGACGTCTTTCTTGGGTCAGGCTTCACTCCCTCTTCAGATATAACATCTCCTATGAAGATCAGTGTCTTAACACCAAACTCACCTTTCTCCTTATTTAATTTCAAATTGACATTCCTTGTCACATCAAGCACCTATCTCAGTCGAGTATCATGTTCCTCCTTGGAGGACCCCCAGACGATGATGTCATCCATCATGGTCTCGACACCAGGTATGCCCTCAAAAATCATGTGGATAGTTTTATGGTAGACTTCTGGTGCAGACAGTATCCCATATGACAGCCGAAGATATCAATATCTTCCTTGTGGTGTATTAAAAGTACACAGTGAAAAACTTTGTTTCGTATGCCATCCAACAGTACCACAAGGTAGTACAAGGAAAAAGCAATAAGAGACTCCAGAATAAAGTGTTACAGTCACAGAGAAAGTGTCAGTGCAGGCAGACAATAAGGTGTAAGGCCATGATGAGGTAGACTGTGAGGTCAAGAGTCCATCTTATCGTACTAGGGAACTATTCGTCTAATAACCACGGAATAGAAGCTGTCCTTGAGCCTGGTGGTACATGCTTTCAGGCTTTTGTATCTTCTGCCCGATGGAAGTGGGAGTGGGGGGGGCAGGTGCAAGAAGAGAGTGTGTCCGGGGTGGGAGGAGTCTTTAGTTATGCTGGCTGCTTTTCCAAGTCAGTGAGAAATGTCGACAGAGTCAGTGGAGGGGAGTCTGATCTCCATGTGCTGAGCTGTGTCCACAACTCTCTGCAGTATAATGGACATTGGTAGCTAATGTTGTGTCTGAGATGGAGATAAAGAATGTTAAGGAAGGGAAGGTTCAGATATGGACCAGAAAAAAAGTGAGAGCAGGGTGGAAATGGGCCACAAAGGTAATGCAACTTTTGAGCTCTGTGTGAGTGCAGGAAGTGGTATCAATACAGTCAGCAACGTAACAGAAGAAGGGTTGGGGAAGGGGGACTGAAACAAGAATGTTCTACATATCCAACAAAGAGAGATGTGCCCAAGGTGTGCCCTGGCTACACCTTTGACTTGGAGAAAGTGAGTGGATTGAAGTAGTAGTTCAATGCTCAACTAGTTCAGCATAGTGAAAGAGAACGGTGCTGGGAGAACTAATTGAGCTTCTGTACAAGGAAGTAAAAGACTCTCAGACCACCCTGGTGTGGGATGGAGAGACCAAATGTCTATTGTGAAGGTAAGCTGGGGTGAGACCAGAAAACTAATGGAGGATGTTAACGGTGTGACAGATGGGGACTGGACAAAAGGAAAAGAATTAAGTCAAAGTGGGAAGAAATAAGTTCTGTGGAGCAAGAACAGGCTGAAAAAATGTGTCTACCAGAACAGTCAAGCTTCTGGACCTTGGGAAGAGGAAGAAGCAAGCTGTTTGGGGCTGTGGAACAATTAGGCTGGAGGCTGTGGAGGGAAGATCTCCTGAGGTCATCTGACTGTCTGGGAGACAATGGCCTGATATTCAGTGATGGGATTGTGGTCCAGTGAGTTGGATGAAGAGGTCTCTGAGAACTGGTATTCAGCTTCTGCGAGATAAGGATCAGTTCAAAGTACAACAGCACCATCCTGTCTGCAGATTCTGTGACAATGTTGGGATTGGTTCTTAATTAGTAGAGGTGCTGCAGGTTCAGAGGCAAGTGGGTTGGAGTGAGTAAGGATAGTGAAGTAAGGATTGAGACAGTCAATGTCACATCGATATTTAGTGATGAATAGATCTAGAGATGGTGAGAGGCCAGGAGGGGATGCATTGATCAAGAATTCTGGAGATGGAAGAAAGGGTCCACCATCTGAGTGTAGACCACTGACCAAGGAAATGGGCATGGAAGTGAAGGAAAGGGAGTTCAATGTCACATCAGACTTGGAATTCATTAAGGTGAAGCCAAGGGACTCTGTTGAGGATTGGTTGTTTGGAATCAGAGAGAGTAAAACTGGGAAACGGAGGAAGTGAAGGGGAACACGATCTGCAGGAGTATTTTCAGTGTTCAGGAGCTGTTCCTGCAGCATCCAATTAGGAAGGCAAATGGCTGGAGGTTGGAATTGAGAAACAGAAGTATTGCTAAGAAAGGATAGCCTGGCATTGAAGGTAGTCCGGGAAAGATTCATTGGGCTAAATCCTGGGATGAGGGGGTTGTTTATCGTAAATAGGTAAAAAGAAAATTAGATCTTTGGAGTTTGGACACATTAGGGATGATCCAGTGAAATTTACAACATCCTCAGGAGGTGTGGCAGGTTGGTGTTGAGATACTTCCAGCAGTGGGAGATATTCAAAACACAGTCACTCTAGTAGGGAGGCAGCAGTACTACCTGCCGCACCACTGTCCAGCCAACTATTGACCACAATCTCAACACCTAGGAGTCTACCTGCAGTGCTGCACCCTGTAGTCAGAGTAGCTATCTATCTAATAGTGTGCTTTGTGAGATCTTGCTGTACACAGGGTGGCACAGTGGTAGTGCTGCTGCCTCACAGCTCCAGCGAGCCAAGTTTGGTTCTGATCTCTGGTGTCGTGTGGAGTTTATCCACATTCCCCACGTGTCCTCCCACACCCATTGCAGTTTGGGTAGGTTAACTGGCTCCTAGATTATCCCTCAAACTCAGTTTAGTATTTACTGATTAGTCTGCAGATAGGATGGCAGGTCAGGGGAGGGGAAGGTGATCATACAAATAAACAATTCCTTCACACTTGATGGCAATTGATAAATCTTGAGTTATTATGAGCTGTCAGGTTTTTTTTGATGTCTGCATCTTGGTGTTTGATCTCACTCAATGGTACAGAGCAATTCTTTTCATCATCTCTGGGATGTGGGCTGTGAAGGTAGTGGTCTGGAACAGCTGCTGTCATAGTGAGGTTAGTCTCAGTGCCAGGAGTTAGGCCTAGTGAAAGGAAATACATTTCCCTGGATTGGACAGTGTGATACTTGGTGAAAAGTGCAGGAGATTGGTTCAATATCCCTCCTTGGGTGGCGAGTAAGTAGTGCTGCTGCCTCACAACTCCAGCAGCCTGGGTTCCATCCCAACCTTGAGTGCTGTCTGAGCAGAGTTTGCACATTTTCCCTGTGACTGAGAGTTTCCTACCACATCCCAAAGACATGCAGGGTGGGAGGCTAACTGGGTACTATAAATTACCCATAGTGTAGCTGGGTGGTAGGGAAATAGTTGGCAGTAGGATTGATCCAAGAGCTGGCATAGACTCCACAGGCCAAATGCCCTTGCACGTTGTAAGAAAATACAAATCCTCAACTTGACTAATACAATGCTCTAAAAGTAATCCCGACTTGAGGAGATAAATGGTCTCCAGTTTCATTCTCCAGCTACTGCCTGACCTGCTGAATACTTCCAGCAATTTGCATCTTATTTCCAAACCCCAATGCACAAGTTGCCTAGCCACTGCACAAGCTAGGTTTGGACAAGAGGGTCCCAAGAATTGGACTGTTGTTGACACGATAGGTACAGGCACAGGGGGTCATGGAATGGCCTTGTTCTGTATTTGACAGTGCACTGCTGGACACCAAGTACTGGAGTGATAATAAGCACTAACAAGGAAGGATGTTAGTAGAGGCTACACATTTCAATACATTATTTATTACCAGATGGAAATCAGGCAGTGGTTAGTTGATTTTTTATGAATAAAGATTATTGGGAAAAGTTATTTTCATTTTCATGTCCACAGGGTGTGGATGTCACTGTCAATGGTGAAATTTACTGCTCATCCCTCATTGGTGTTGAGCCTTCTGGTACTGGTATCTTAGGAGTCACATATAGCCCAGACTAGGTAAGAATAGGTTTGCTTTCTGGACAACATCACTGAACCAGATGGAAGTTTTAAACTTGTCAACATTGTAAACACTAGTTTTTTTTTTAAGTTCTGATGGATCTACTTGAATTCTCATATACACCAGGCCACAGGTAACTCGTAACTGAAGTAGACCATTTACTTCATGGGCAAAAGTGATGCAGTAACCTCCACTAAGAATAACTGAGACAAGCCAGATGTACTTTAGGTGGTGTGACGAGGACTCACCTGTGTAGGCCTCTGCCCCTCTCCCTTCAACCTGTCATTTCCCCCTTTTTCAGTATTCATCCAGTCCTGCGAATTGTTGAATCTGCTTCAACCACCTTTTCAGCCCAGGTCATAGAATTCTCAAATCACTGGCTTTCCCCTCAGTTATCACAACCAGTGCCCTCCTGGTCACTTGCTCCTCAGCACGGAAGATTTCTCCTTTATCAAACCAACATCTTGAACCCTTTAAATTACACTGTTTACAGCTCCAGCCTTTCCTGTTGCACAGTAAATCTACTCTTATCCCTCTAAATACTCTTGCTAAAGCTTGGAACCCCAGCTAGACTCCAGCAGATCCCAGCGATGCAAATATTATTTTAATACTATTTATAAAGTTTTGTTTCAATTTAACCATTAAATATGACTTCAAAACTTTATAGACACCTACAAGGCGCTTGTACAGGATGCTGGTGAGGCTGTACTTGGGAATATTGTGTTCAGTTTTGGTTGCCCTGCTGAAGGAAAGATGTTATTAAACTGGAAGGAGTGCAGAAAAGATTTACAAGGATGGGGCCAGGACTTGGGGGACTGAGTTTATAGGGAGAGAGTTTGGACAAGCTAGGACCTTTTTTTCCCCTTAAGAGTGTAGGAGACTGAGAGGTGATTTTATAGAGGTGTATAAAATCATGAGGGTCATAGATAGGGTGAATGCACTCAGTTTTTTACCCCAGAGTTGGGGTATCAAGAACCAAAGGGCATAAGTTTAAGGTGAGGGGAAAGATTTAAGTAACAAAGGGCAACTTTTTTTTTTACATAAAGGGTGGTATCCAAGTGGAATCAGCTGCCAGAGGAAGTGGTTGAGGCAGGTACAACAATTTTTAAAAGACAGCTGGACAGGTACATGGATTGGAAAGGTTTAGAGGGATATGGGCCAAACTCTGGCAATGGGACTAGCTCGGCTGGAGCATCTTGGTTGGCATGGACCAGTTGGCCGAAGGGCCTGTTTCTGTGCTGTATGACTATGACCTATAGATTCCCCTTGTACCCCAAGTCTACACCTCCTTTAACATAGCCCCAGTTAGCTAGTATTGCCATTATTTTATTAAAGCAAATGCATAGCTTCACATATCATTAAAGTGCATATGCCCAATGCTCTCCCAAAGTTACTCACATCGATGCTTACGTCAAATCTTGAACCCAAGTGGAACTGAGAGATTATAATATGGAAGATTGTTATCAATGTGGCTGAAGACCCTCTTATCCATTCATTCCACCATTTCTGTGGATAAATGCTGTAAAATTGGTTTAATGTCATTGGCAAAAAGGCAACAAAAGGAGGTGGCCATGTGATGGCAAGGTAATCCATTCCACGATATTAACCTCCCAGATATCCTGGGGAAAATGGTCATCGGTTTAAATAGTAAACAGTTGAAGATCATAGTTAATGAATATTCTGTAATGAAAATTTGTATTTTCACCTGACCAACCAATTAACAGGGACCACAACAGTTCTATAGCTTTAATCAAAGTTCTTTCCGGCTCCATACATTCTACATAAGCCTACTCCACACAATAAGGTGCAATGTATGTTAGTTCATATCCAGAATTGTACCCTGCTGTCATACTTCTGCCCAGGGCTGAAAAAGAAAAGCACACAACTGAGAAACTCAGTGCACAGGAGATGTTGCACATATGGATTAAATTTACTGACCATTTCCATTGATTGAAGCTCAGACACCACATGCGTTCTGAAAAGCAACCAAACTACGACAGCTGCCTCCACTGAACTCAAATCCAGATCCTGGCACCTGCTCCAAGTGTGATGCTGCTAGAATCCTGACTGGTCAGGTGTTCTGTCAGATCCCTTAACCTCCTGTAATATGCAGCTGGCCTCTGCCCCATGAGCAAATCTGATACAAATGACTGAACCACTAGTTAACCCTTTTCCCAAGTAGCTGAGGTCATGCTTTCCACTGCATTAAAATGGATCAGAAAATACATAACCTCCCACATCCATTGCAATACTACAATATACTCTGTAATAAAATGTAGAGCAACAATACACAATCACAGCTCAAATCTCCCAGTTATTCAGCAATACTGAATGTTCAATAAAACAGGAAGAACAAGGAACCACTGAAAGGACGCAAATGCTGGTCAGCTCATCCAATGTGACCATTACAGAGCATTACTTGGAGATTCCCTTGTTCATGGTCCATAAAAATCCTTCAACTGTAGCCTAAAATAAAGAGGGTACAATTATGCCAGTTGAACTGTTTGTCCTTTATTGAATCATAGCACTAGGGTCTCCATCATCTAATCACAGCTGATAAAATTGAAAATTATTTTACTTCTACAATATGGATTTACTTTTTAAAAAAAAGTTAAACCAATAACTAAAAAATAAAAAAAACTGGAATACTCATTGCAAACTGTGGCTCATTACTTCTGTATGAATGAAAGGTTTACTGCACTTTAACAACAGCATAAAAATACTAAAATACAAGTCACAATAATAGAGTGGCTAGCAGTCCATATGTGTTCTGATCTTTATGCTGCATGTTGTACTGTGGAGAAACAGAGTTTCAGAGTGTAGGGATAAGGACCACCTACAGAGGAGTGAAGAAAAAGATGAATTAGTCTCATTAAAACAGGCACAGCAAACTGGCGACGCATGCTTATCCTTCACCCCAGCTGGTCGTGAAGGCCCACGTACATCTAAGAACATTAGCCTTAGATGAGTGAACATCCAGCTGTAGTCAGGTTACTTGAGTACTGCACAACAATGCTAGCACGGCACATGATTACCAACAGTCCCATTGTTAACCTGACAATATGACATGGAGCACACAGAATACATCACTGTCAAAAATCCACACCTATAATCCAATTTTATCCACAATCACAATACTGCTAATCGCAGGTAATTCAGGAGATTTGCCAGAGTATTGTTATGTATTCAAATTATTAGTTTCCAGAAGCCCCTTGTTTTTCAGTCTAAAGCCATTTTTGTACTGTATTTCTGTACTGTATAATTTTTAAGAGACTGAAAATCAACCTCTAACTTGAATACTATGGTACCTCCCTTTGGAATTCCTTGGGACCCAGCAGTATTTGGATTGCAGATAAAACTGGATTATAGATGTCAATTTTTAGTAATGTCTAATAGTGAGTTATGTTGTAAATAACAATTTTTTAATGCTACAATGAGACTACAGGCAATTGTACATGTTTAGAGTTTAGATAGAGCTTATAATATACTGCATCAAGGCTTTGCGTGCTGACGCGTATAGCAAACTGTTGTTCAAATGGCTGCATACAGAGTGACACAAGCAATTTCAGCCAGGCACCACATTACGTTCTTTCCTTTGAACAAGTGCCTAAGAAATGCTCGTAATTTTGCTTTTGCAACATTTACAAAGATCATTATACAACTGAACAGGCTGCATACACCTAAATGCCATTCCATGCACTTGAAAACAAACAAGGAAAACAAAGTTTTAAGGGCCCTGAACACAAAACTAATGCAAACCAGTATTTTGTGATGAACAACCAACAAGGTTTTATCCAGAAAAACGTACTTGGGTTTTTCATTTGATAGTGATTCAGCAGGGACAGCGATTCCATGGCATCGTTCTTTGTGTCCCACTCAATCAGGCCAGAAGAACTTCTCTCACCTACAATTAATGAAATTCAGTCAAACCATGAGTGCTGAAACGTGGCCAAGTGGACTCATCAAACTATTCAAACCCTGACTGTGGTAACAACAGATGAAAATAACTACAGCACTGGACAGAAATTATCTGCAGCTATTTAGTCTCCAGCTTACTTGTGGCCACTGAGGAAGGGCAGATAGATGATCACATCAGCACCGCAATGGAAACAGCAGCAAAGGGCAAGCTAGACTGCCTGCAACTTACCACCAAGTTAAATGAATGGTAGCCGACTCTGTTGGCAAACACTTTAAGACAAATTCTTTACAATTTATTGAGCAAGCAGTGTTTAAGGCACTAATTTATGCAGCTAATCACCAGCACCCTCCCAGATCCTGAATATTTGCAACAGTGTCTGGCGAAGTTGACAGCCCAGGACAATGATATAATTTTGGAGATCAACACAATTGTTTTAACTGGCATTAGATTGGCAGTGAATCACACATTGCGCTATCCTGATTAAAAACTTTTGATCCAGTTGGTCCATATTCCTGCACTAGCTGATGTATTACATTGGCAGAACAATCAGAAAACCCAAAACCCAAGTGAACAAGAGACTGAAGTCACCAGCTTACAAATTCTAAATATCATCACTATGGTCAGTGGAGCAATTGGACACATGAAATTCAAACACACACATTAAACACTGCTGATTCAACACACATGAAGAACTCAGCAGGTCAGGCAACATCTGTACAGGGAAATGGACAATCAACGTTTCGGATTGGAGACCCTTCATTTGGACACTGGTGATTTGATGGCAGAAGCTCAGAAACCTCATTCGTGATGTGCTTTGCAACAATCACCTCAGCACTTCACAGCAGAATAAAAGCCCTACTCTACATCTACAAACATCAAGTACTTACTCTTTCCAGAAAATAACTTGAAAGCAGATGGCCTCTTCAAACCTAGCTCATCGCACACCTGAAACAAGAGCAGCAAATTTTCTGTTGAAGTTGGAGAAAGGCTTTTCAACTGATTTTTATGCTCTGAAGTCACACATCCCCACCTTCCAAGCAAAGCATCACTTAACATTTAAACTGCTGTTTGAATCAATTCAGAGGGACACTTTTGTACTGCACACTGCTTTCTCTATAAGCAGCGCTGACTATGGGATACCAGCCACAACTTCATCTTTGCCAAGTCCCATGAAGTGTCTATAATTCAGATGTATGGATCATCCATTGCCAAAAGTTGCAAAAGTGGCCTCCTGCTTAGTCTCCAAGCAAAATCATAAATGTCCAATACTTCATTTGAGAGAACAAGCTGAAAGCAGCATGTTCTCTAGACAATGATTAAAAATGTCAGGGGCAAACTGGTAACCAAGGTTAACTACATAGTACTGAATGAAAACATTAACAGTACCTCACAGAAAGCATCTTCTGTCACCTCTGGAGGGGCATTGAAGTAATGCAACACATTGCTCGGGTGCTGGATTCGGTTCTTGCTAGCTTGCTCTGGAGTGGTGAAGCGATTGTTCCTTGAGCCAGAGAAATCTTTAAAGCTGCAAGTGCCATCTTCAAGTTCATATGATTGACCAGCCATTATAGCCTGTTGTTTGGATACACTGAACAAAAGAAAATACAGCATAAGCACACAATTATTTCTAAATGCACGCCTCTGCTAAGTGTACAAAAGACCTTCATACCAAAAGTATTTACCAACTTTGATGACTGTAGCATGCAAGTATTTGTATTAAATGTTATACCGAGTGGCACGTCAGCGTAGCGGTTAGTGCAACGCTATTACAGCGCCAGCGATCGGAGTTTGATTTCCATCACTGTAAGGAGTTTGTATGTTCTCCCATGTCTGCATGGGTTTCCTCCGGGTGCTCCAGTTTCCTCCCACATTCTAAAGACGTACAGGTAGGTCAATTTAGGGTTTAAAATGGGAGGCGCAGACTTATTGGGCCGGAAGGGCCCATTACCATGCTGTAAATAAAATTTAAATTTAAAATTCAAATGGGCAGGAAAATACAATGTTCTTCCTATAATACATAGTTTTTGCAAAATTGGGATATTTACTGTTGTCAGATTTCCCAAAGGGGACTTTTTTTTGAAAGCATAAATTAGGATAGCAGCTTCAAAAACGATCTTAATCTCAACCAAGTTAGTTGGATAAGAGACTCCAGGTCCTCTCATCTGATGATTTCCCAGTGCTGATAAGCCTTCCTTCAGTAAAAGGAATTTGATCTGATTCCACCCAGAGTTCTGCAGCACTGATCTGATGCTCAGCTGTCCCTTCTATATATTATGATAAAGCCAACTTTCCAAAATCAACAGCAACACACCAAACCGAGAAGACCCAGCCCTAATCTATTGGGCAATGACAGACATTTAACCAAGCACTTTATTTGGCCTTGAGAGGTACCAGTGAAACCACAGCATTGTCCAAAACTTCGGTTTACTCCCAGCTACTTCTTTTAAGTCTTAGAAAAAAAGAATCAACTTTCCCCAAGTTCCTCACACGTACCACACATTTAATTTCTGGTCAAACATGTAGGTATTATTTAAATGGCTGATGGCACGATCCACAGCAAATCCATCTCCCATCTCTACCATGGCAGCCCCCGGCTTACTCTTCATGAATTTCACCTGAAAAAACATTGAAAAATACAAATTACTTTGCAAGCACAGAACTAAAACCACCTACCCTAATCAAAATAATTTTCAATTAACCCTATCTACTAAGATAAGTTGCAATGCCAAGACAAACTGTCATTAATAAGATGTAGCAAAGCATTTTTCATTTATCCAATGAAATGTGGTTAATTTATTCAGATTTGAAACCCAGTGAATGAGACATTTATTTTCCCAGTCTCTCACAACACTCACCTTCTCCACATTTCCATACAAGCAAAAGATGTTGAACACTCTGTCACAATTCATCCTGGAAGGCTCCAACCCATAACCCATCAGCACTGGACTTTCTGCTTGAGGCCCATATTCTGGAGGTGGCGGCGGCGGTGGAGGACCGTACTGAGGCCCATAACGTTGACTGGGTGGACCTCGGTGAGGACCGCCCACTGGAGGTGGACCTCC
>JARFYF010000069.1:9454832-9467390 GCA_030265395.1 Rhina ancylostomus
AGGTGGACCTCTACGAGGACCTGCTACTGGAGGTGGAGGTGGTGGAGGACCCATTCCCCTGCCTTCATAACGATGTGGCGGAGTATAATCGTCATCATCATCATCATAAAAGCCATGGTACGCTGAAGGAGGATAGCCATGACCTGGTCAAAGTAAAGCAAATGTATGATCACAAGAGAAGCAAGCAAAAGATGTGCTATTTAGATTGAAAACTAGAAACAAACTCTTGTACTTTTTGGGCAATGCAACTGGTCCTTGGAAATTATGCATCAGCTTAATTCAGTATTGGTGTTCCACAACAAAAAAGTCACCGCTGATTAAAATGAATAAACTTTTTTGAACATTAAGTGGAAACTCATGAACATCCAATGTTTAATAGAATATGACAGAGGTTGAAGTCCAAGCTTGAGACCAACAATACTGCAACGTTTGTAGGATCCTAGAAGTTGGCTAATTCAATGACAGAGTCAATCCCCGACAAATCGTTTAAAACAAGGCACTTCAAAGAACGGTATAACAGAATGAAGAAAATTTAACACAAGGGTGTCTGCAACTTCAATATACAATTTTTGGGAAACCTTGTAAAGTGACGAAGAAAGTTGCCATTGTGCTAAGTTTAGATAGACACTTCCTAAGAAAGGTATACTGCACATGCATATACACCAAGGGAGACAACTGACTGAGAAGTCATTTATTATAACACTTTCAGATCTACCAGAAATCTGTTCTGACAGAAAATTTTAAACTCAACACATTAATGACAACAGCTTAAGGAAGCCAGTAAATTTGGATTATTCCTTGCTTTTCCAAATTTGGGCTTAAAGGTAAGAAAGAACAAGTCTGTGAATTTTACTTGAAATGGGAGTCCTGTGGGGAAACAAAAAAATGGAGCTCAGTGATTTTATTTTGCACAAGGAAATGCTGCAAACACAGATGGTCTATGAGGTGACAGCACATCCACATTCCTGGGACAGGGTTAATGCATGTCCAATTCCATTCACTTGGCAAGTACAGTCAGATTCAGTGAGATTGGATCTCATCTTTTGTTTATGGCTCTATTCAGTACAGATGGATCTTATTCCCTTCTCAGCAAGGTCAAGCATAAAAGGACAAATATTTAGGACTCAAAAACAATCTCGTCTTGAATATTAAGTTCCATCATGGGTACTGGGCATGCAAACTTTTAAATACAAAATGGAAAGAGACTGCATTACACTTCAATTGGAACAACAAAAAGTTGAACACACTTCAGTACCAGGATTTTTCTCTGGCACAATCCACACAGGTCTTTACTCACCAAAGCTGGATGGAGCATCGCCAAGCAAGGCAGGTGGTCTTGAACGCTTGCTTGGAGGCTCTGGAATAAAAAATGAAAGCAAACTAACAAAAAAAAATTACGTACAACAGGAAAAAAAAGCATTAAAATTTTTTTTACACATGAAGTCCCACTTTCAGCACAAGGTTAAGTAGCTTTCCCCAAGGATATAACACCAAACAGTTACTAGAAGTCAATTCAAAAGTATGCATAATAAGACAGAACTAATACATAAATGTCTACTTACAGCAGTGCTAGGGCACAAGGTCCAAGTGAACATTATCTTACCACTTTTATGCCTCAAACAGCAACAAATGGTTTGAAAGATGGCTCTCCATCAAACATACGGTTGCAAGAAGATTCAACACAGGCTTGAAACTTCAACCCTGCATCATAGGTTTTACAGTAAATGACCATAGAAACAAAAGATTACAATTAGAAAATTCTCTACATATTATAGATCTTTATTTGCATTTTAAGCTTACAGCACACAGAGGAAATTACAGAAGAAACACATCAACATATGAAAGACTGAAGATCAGATCATGTGAGAAATGATGCAAGAAAAGCTGTCTCCAGTGTTTGAACCCCCTCAAGTAGCAACATTATCAAGTTTGTTGGTTCATTTGGAAATGTGTGTACATATCCTGAAGTGTCCAAGTGAAGGACATTAAAAACTACTGACAAATGCTTATGCAAATAACATCACCCATAGACTAGAGATATTGCATTGTGGGCTGTGTTTCAGAACAGATTTTAATATGTAAAATACAATTTGAAATTTGATCTGCAAGTGAATAGGATGCAATGCTAATGTGTCTGTATCTGACATAGGCCATATAAAAGGCTCAATACATTTTTAAATTGACCAAACTTAACCAGTGACCATATTTGCAATAAGCTTGAATTAAAGTTCAGCCAAACTAAATTATTAGAGCAGTTCAGAAAACCAACAGGAAAGCTTCTAAATGAGCCAGCTGAATCCATGAGTTCTATCTCCTACCCGTACTTCGTTTATATTTTTAAACCGTGCCATGACAGTTAAGCTACAGCACCTTTTGCTAAACAAGCAAAACTGTTTGAGAATTGCTTTCCTGCAGCCTCGTGTGGAAATGCACAAGCTATAGTAGAGGACAAGGTCAGTCTTGGCTTCAAAATCAGCAAGCCATCGTCTACCTGCACATTCCTCATGGCCTTTAAAGCTCAAATGCAAATAATTATTTAGACAGGTTATCCAAAAACACTCAAATGTACCCCAAAGCATACACTGAAGTGAGAAGTAGGGAGTACATACAGCTCTCTAACCAAGTAAACCCTGTTTGGATTTACAAAATACTGCTGCAAACATTGTTGTCAAAAGAAACTTCTTAAAATATTTTCTGAAGTTCCAGAGGTTGATGAATCTTTGGAATTCATACTCAAGGTGGCTGTGGTGGCTCAACTGCTCAGTATATTCAAGACAGAAATCAAGACTTTTAGTCAAGGGTTAGAGGATTATAGGAGGAAAGTGGCAGAAGGAAAAGATCAGTCACAATCTTAATGAACGTAGAAGGCACAAAGGGGTGATCAGCTAACTCCTGTTATTTAATGTAGAGGGAAACCTATCACTTCCATTAGCCAGATATCTCAAAGTAAACATGGCAAAATATAAGAGTAACCAATCTTGATATTGCACTAATTTCCATGAGGGTACATTACTAAATTGGGGGTATGTTACTAAATTGGAGTTAGCATTTCTTCATGTTTCTATTTTGCTGTGCTCTCACTTCTAATAGTTCACTTATGATTTACAGATGGAAATTACATCTGCTTAGTGATACCTCTTCTCCATTCCATAGTAACAGTCAGCACCATCAGGGCTGTCAAGTAGCACATTTCTGTTAACAGATTCAATAACAGTCCACATACCCACAAATGTTTGGCTGAACTTCGGAATTCTGCTCATGCATTCCATGGGCATTGCTGCATTCAAGTATGCGTGATTTATAAAGGCTACATAAAACTTGAAAGCATCTTACAAGACAGAAACTAGTCGGGGATTACTATTGCATAGTTGAGAGTCACTAATAGTTTGCCATTTCAGAAATGGTATCTGACAAAGTTAGCACATATATAAAGACTCCAAATGCCAGTTGGTTGCAAGATCTTCCCCCTTAGCTGATCTTGCAAGATACTTTTGGAAAAACAAAGGCCCATTTTAAACAAAAGGCTTAAGCCCTCAAAGTGACCAGAGGTCAGAAAGATGTACCAGAAATACTACTGGAAAAGGGAAAATTAACAAATGTGAGAGGAAAAAAATCCCCTGCCCATACATGTAGTATAACTAAACATGGACAATTTATATACACAAGCAGAGGTATCTCAAAGAATGCAGCTCAGGAAAAACCTAGTGAAGCATTTGAGGCTTGAGGTGACAATGTTCAAAACATGTACAGGCAGGCAAAATTGCAATATAAAATCCAAAACCAGTGGCACTGCAGGACTGAAATTAAAAAGGTGCAAATACTTGTGTAGCTTGCTATGGGAGCACCATGTCACTGTTTCTCTTATGCCATGTTGTTACCTTGGGGTACTCATTACACACAGACAAGTATTCCCGCTCCCTGCATTTGAGCTACATGAGAAATAAAAGCCAGTTCTGATGAAAAAAAAATCAGCTTGAACATTAACTATTTCTCTCTCTATAGATATTACTCAACCTGACAATATTTTACTGTTTTATTTTTATTCCACAAGATTTCTCAAAGTTTGGAAAAGTCAATTATATACCAAACTCTACATTGGCTTGGTCAAAAGAATCATCAGTTATAGTTATAACGATTAATGTTTTATCTTTGGGGTCAAAAGGATACAGAGAAGAGATTTCATTGAAGAAAATAATGAGATGCTTAAAGTACAGCTAGGGACAGAGATGCAAATTGAATGGGAGAGAAACCAAGGATTTTTTTCCCTACCCAAATAATAAAAACACTGTGCCTGAATGGGCGGTTGAGGCAGAAACACTCACCACATTCAAAAGGACAACCTATAAGATTACGGAACAAGAGCCAGGAAGTGGGAGTGCTACATCAAATCAGTAGCAAATAGCTCCGAGTTTGGCTGGCATGGACACAGGCTGAATGATTGTGTCATGAATTTCTGCAATTCCATGAATCAACACCCAAGGTCTGGGTTGGCAACCTTCCACTGGAACACTGAGAGGTCTACATGCTTGGTGTTAACCTGCTCTCCCTGCCACCAAGATAATGATCTAATGAAGCCCACTGCACTTTGCTCATTTTTAAATACCATAATTCTACCATTTCCTCTCTCCCATTTTTAATTTTTCCTATTACACCTTCCACTCTCTCAAGGATTATAACACTTATGCAATTTAACTCATTTGTCTCATATGCACTTTATATTTATTCTATTCGTTTTTCCACATGCCTGTGTTCAGCCCTCATTTTAGTTTATGAGTTTAAGTTTGGAAAAGAGCAAAAGCCTGAAAAGTTGAAGTTACTTCCCATTTCAAATTCTTTTGCCCACTCCATAGCAAATAAACTCACCTGCACTATTAACACTCCATATGGTATAATTGTGTTTTTTGAATAACAGTTACACACCATTGAAATGATAGAGTTGTTGCTTATTATCCCCTCTCACATAGGCATTTAAATAGTCCCATCAAATCTCGATTCTCAAACCATAATGAATGAATAGTGACATGCTGCCCCATGCATACTGAAAGGTTGACAAAAAATTGAAGTGCTGGGCTTTATAAAAGTTCCAGCTGTTCAGTTATTAAAAAATGTTTTGCTACCCTTGTGCTCTCCTTATATACCCTTAGCACTGACTGTACCTGCTCACAGATGGTGTCAGAAAGACTTCTCCTGCAGAAGTGACTGGCTCTCTGGCTGTAGAATTGTCTGCCAAGTGGAAGGAACCGGTATCCTTCATAGATTCTGTATGACTGGAGTATTTAATGCAAAATAGCATCTGAACCGGTGGAAAAACCTACAAGGTTTCAGTGCACGTGAGAAAGTGTCACATTTTCCTGCAGCTAACAGGGAAAGGAGGCTTTGTAGATGAATGATTTCAGTGTCTTCGCCTTGCTAGAGGTTCGTGAGGTAGAGTTACAAAGAAAACGGGAAATATTTGAGGTGAATTATTCAGGTATTTCATGGTCTTGACAGCTTGAAGAACATCCTCATTCAATTGTGTTTTCTTGTGAGTAGTGTTGTTCACATGGATTATTTCTCCCCCTCTCCTTTTGCGCAGTGCTATAAGCTACGTGACAAGTTGTGCGTGCAGCCGACGTCCAGCGTTGGTAACGCTCACCGTTACGAATGTATATACAAATGAGCATCTTGTATTGTAGTCAGTGAATAGAGGCTGTTGAGGAAAGGCTGAAGGTTTGCTGTACGAGGAGGATAAGCTTCCAGCAACCTTCGATTTCTGGTTAGCACACTGGCATTGGCAGGCACTTCAAAGAAATTCCAAGTTTCAACACAATTAAACAAACTGGAGACAATTCTAGGACCACATTCCAATTGCTGGGGACACTTCCATTAGAAGAATACAGGACTGACAATATTAAGGGGATACTATTGCTGAATTACAAACATCTACCACCATAATGAACAGTTAAAGGTAATAACAAATGAAGACGACAGTTGTTTAATCCCCATTTAGTTTTTCCAATCTCAAGACTACCTTTAACAGCAGATGACTCAAAGGATAGTGTAAACAAGGTGATCCAAACAGGATACTTGACAGATCCCACTCTGCGAAGAAACATTGAAAACTCCCATGGATTAATGTAATAATTTTGTTCAACCTAGAGCCATTTTTATTGTGGGAATATTGAGAAACATGGGGAGCAGGTGAGGAAAATGTGAGAAACTAAACAACTGCAAGCAAGAAACAGAACTAAAGATATGGCTCTATAACTACGCTACTTTGACATGGTAACAAAGGACAGACATGAAAATAGAATTATACATTACATTAATTTGCAGATTTTTCACCCTTAAAGATTCTTGTAGATCTTGGGTGAACAGTGCAAAATATGAAAAAGAAATTGCAACATTGTGCAGAATATCTTTGCTCTGGTTAGCAATGAGGTGAGAGGTTAATGATCCAACAAATCAGCAGAAATTTGATAGCAACTTGAAGAAGTCTTTGTTGAAATCCATACTTGAACAGTGAGGTTAAATATCTAAAGAACTGAGGTGACCACAAAATGAATTCCCTCAATTCACAGTATTGGTGAATAGTTAAAAATAGATAGTAGTCAGGTTGGTAATCACGAAACACATCTACATATAATAACCCACGTTGAGATATTGTGGGGGTGTTTTACTATATTCTGTAATGATTAAATGCAAAGCTTTTGAATTTCAAAATAACACTGATGTCCCTAATGGGAGAAATCTCAAGTAGTCCTATGCAAATCATGAATCAAATCAAGTAGCACATTGCTACTGACCACTTGTGGCCTGCAAAAACTTTACAATTCATAGTGGGTGTTCACAAGGCAGGAAAAAGGACAGACACTAATAACAAGTGTAATCCATTGTTACCTTAAACCTCTAAATCAACATATCAAACTCATGAAACGGCTCAGTTGGTTTTAACAATTAACTTGTGGCAAGGTAATAACCTGTGCATTGTGTTAACACCCAAACTGAAAACTAGTAAATTTGAAACCTTCAGTTATACAAAAAGGCTTAATCACCTGTTTATAGGGAATAACAGGACAAATTATAGAAATATTTATAATACATTCCTACATGGAAATATTTAAGTTTCCATTATATTAAAAATTCACAATAATCATTGAAAATCCAGTGAGGTGTGTTAACAGGTGCTTGATCTGCAGGAGACAAGTCATTTCAGAAATTAAAGCGAACAGATTCAGTAGTTAAGCCGAATCTTATTGGACTCAATTCCCAATAACACCATGCTGACTGCAGTATTATCACTGACATTTCTATCAAACACATTATTGAGTACAAAATGTTTGTAGAATCCCACTTCAACCTGAAAAATGTTCATAATTCCAACTTGCCAATATTCAGTTGCCTCTACAAAACATTTTGAGCTACACATTAATGGTATTGGCCTGTCACTGGTGTTTGGAAAGATTTGAAATTATGAAGTGTCTGAGCAAAATATTATATCAAGTTGGAATACTAATAGTAAATGGCCTCCAGTGACAACATCCAAGGAAGCAAATATATGGTTTATTTCTGGGCAGGCCAGTTCCAAATATGACAAGTACAATTCAGTGCAAGAATTTCTTACAATGTAGTTTGTGTATTTAAATATTGCTGTGAATAGATTTATGAAGATTCAAGTATATGTCCACAAAGAAAACCCTCGAAAGGAAACAATCTGAAGCTCTGTGTTTGCCTACCTACTTGAATGACAGCTTTATTATCACCTTGCTCACACCAATCAAACTATATCCCCCGAATGTGGCAGGACCAGATAACCAATATCACCAGTGCTGGAAGCTTACCTCAGTGTAGATTCAAGATTTAACCTTTGACTTTCAACCATTATCTAAGAGGTTAGGGCCAAGGTTTAAAAAAATCTTTACCCAATACATAGTTAACTAGATAATAAACTGCAAAACAAGGGCAAGATACACTTACATTAAATGTATACGGAATAAAAAAATCAGTATTACTTGGTACTCAACTTACTTTCTAACAAACATTATATCTAAACTGTACAAATACAAGTTACAGGATGGATTCCAAGACTGAAGGAAATAATTTCAGTCGATTAATATAGCATGTCCAGATGGCTCAGGACAAAAATGAAATGCCTAATGCATACCTGTGAAAAGATTAGTATGACTGATGATTTAATAGACGTGATGACTCAATGCTCAGCCAGGGCAAAGAAAAAATTTGAGCTGAAAGTATCAGGTGATAAAAACTTAGTGGAAAAGCAACAAAAAAAATGCTATTTAGGCTCCCTGATACTCAGCTTAACAGCACAGCCTTGTGTTGAACCTCCACAACTAATACCTAACTCCAATTCCTAAAGGATCAAAATAACAATTACATTGTCAAACGTATTGAACAATACTGACAGTATGGATACTGGTTTTACTGCAGTAGCCACACTCCATTACATAAGCTACGTCAGAAAAAAAGGCAACTAAATAAGACTAGCTTTTAAATTTAGTCTTCAAATCAGAAAGACCAAGTGTAATATGAAAAGTGGCTTCCTTCAATTAAAAATTTACTCAGACTGAAAGAAATCCACAGCACACATTTTTGTCACAGCTTCAATTTCTTATTCCTCAGGAATACATTAAGACTCTGAAAACACTATAGTTTTCCTATGATACCCCCTGTAAACCCATCACTCCTCCTGACCACTTTTTTTTAAAAAAGCAGATCGACACGTGCACGCAAAAGATTGGAACCATAGTTGATACTCGAGTAACATACCACCATTAAGTCACAGCAGTATCAAAAATCCCATGGGCTGCAGAAAAGTTACTGCCTTCAGAGGACAAAAAAATGCAATGGGAGAAGGAAATGAATATTTCTTTAATGAATTAATTTCTTAATTAACTATGGATATAACTTGCTTTTAAATGTGTCCTAAACTAGAGAAATTTTAGTCCCCAGGCATTTCACATCACATCAAAATATAAGAGATTTTCTATGTTTTAATATAGAACAGGTATACAAGGAGAGAATTCCAGACCTTAAGCCAAATAGAGCTATAGGTATATCTGAAGTGGTAGAGATAAGGGAGATGGAGATACACAACAGCCCAGAGGCACAGGTAACTGACAAAACCAATGAGGGATTTGAACACAAATCCATTCATCTGGCTACCACTAATAGCAGAATACCAGTTCAACTATAGCAAACTGGAAAGCTAACTTAAAGTTGCCCACTTTAAGGTATAAAAAGTCCTTTTTCGTTCAAAAAAAAAATTCAGGCTGACAATTTGTATGCACCAAACCAAATTTGGATTTATCCCCATATTCTACATATATAAATAAACAAGACATACTTGGCCCTGCACTCAAATTGACAATGGCTGAAGGTCAGAGGTTCCGATATAGGTTTGCAAACAGAAAATAAATTTGAATAAAAGCAGGAAGCAAAGATAGATTGGGCAAGAGAGAATCGTAGCAATGCGCTTATATATGATCTTACCTGGTCTACCAGGGTTAGGGTTTACATAATCCCAGGTATCTGCATCATTCTTAAAGACATTCAGACGGGTTGGCTGCAACAGAATACAAGTTATTTACATTTGCAAGTCTACTTTGCATGAAGTAACCTTTAAATTGGCTCAGTAAATTTGAACCATTATTTCCAAAGTGGTAACAAAATCAAAATCACCCCAGAGACTGAATCCTGGGAGGCTGGTGTCATGGCTCCATTAGTCAAAACAAAGTCAGACTCAGGTTTAAGTGGAGCAAATTATTCAATGCCCCAATCCAGTTTTCGCTGAATTCAATGTGGAGGAAGAGAAGGGAGAATTTTACAAGAAAACCACATAATTTATATAGCTGTGCATCAAGTAAAATAATCAACTGGAAGATCCTTAATTCCCAGCATTATGCCATGAGTCAACTGACAACACAGCAGATGATAAATAAATGCTGTCATCTGCCATGGCTTATTTAGGTGGAGACTTTTGTCCCAGACAGTTTCCAGGTTCAAAATCCACTCTAGAAATCCTGTACAAAAAAGTCTACTTTGTCACTCCTGTGCTATTACTCAGGGACTGCTGCACTTTCCAATAAGACATCAAATCAAGGCCCCATTCATCCTTTCAGATGGATATACAAGATCTCAAAGAGGAACAGGGGAGTTAAGCCAAATGGAATAACCTATTCACATTCTATTGAGAGTTATGCAATTTAAGATATGCTGCACCCAAATTGGCTGCATGTTTCCTACATCATTAGTGACTACACTTCAGAAGTATTTCATTCGGTGCAAATGGAAGACTAAAAAAGCAGATTCTGGAAATCCAAAACAAAACCAGAGACTGGAAAAACTCAGCGAATTTGCAAAAATAGGAAGTCAACATTTCAGTTCTGCAATCCTGTTTTTCCACCATTTGTGTATGCTTCAGTCAACGTCAAATGCATGCAGAGGCTCTGAAATGCAAGTCTCTTTTATTTACCATCAACAAAAATCAGATTGATTTAATTCCGCAGGAATTAATCTGTCTCACATATGCAAAACGCCCAATGAAATAATTATGGATAATAACAACAAGCTGCCATTTTCCCCTCAGTGAAAATACTAAATAGCATCAGTCACGCAGAAAATCATCAGATAAATTACTGGTACACCCAACCCTATGAACACCTCCACACACAAATATCTGAGTTCACCTAAATCAGGAGAGTTGTCCCACAAACTCATCAAGCAACTGCCCACAATCATATTCACAGAATTATACCTTTCAACCAACTTCCAGAACCCTCCGTCAAAATCTGTGTATGTATTTTCCCACCAAAAGTGTCACTCCAGAGCTGGAGCCACAGCAGTATAGTCAGGGAATCCTCAGTATCAACATCAAATCCAATAGTCCTATGGCATCAGGTCAACCACAAACAAGGAAACCTCCTGCTAACAAGTACACCCTACCTCAGATGATGAATGAAAATATCAGGAGTGCTGCTTGGAGGAAGCACAGGACAAGCAAAGCACATTACAAAATAGGGGAATTTAAATCGCAATCACAAAGAGTGGCTGGACAGCACCGCCACTGACCAAATGCTGAAGGACAAATCTGCCACAATGGGGCTTCAGCAGATGGGGAACACCTACACAAAGAATATGTGTCCCCTTGTCCTCACTAATCTCTGTTGCAGATACAGTACATCTGTTCACCACATTATTGGTGAGTAACCACTTCACAATACATGTGGAAACAAAGTCCTTGCTTAATATCAATGTCATGAATGGCAAATTCTGGAAGCACTTGGCAGGTCAGACAGCATGAGGAAAGAGAAACTAAATATTTCTGGTCAAAGACACTTCAACTTAAAACAAAATGGTAGAAATATTCTATTTCAGATTTCTACTATCTGCAGTTGACTTTTTGACACACTCCTTGATAAATACCATTGTACTAAATGGAATAGATTTAGAACAATATGATCATCTAAGAGTTGTGAACCATGACCATCACAATCTATGACATCATGGTCTTGTACCTTTCTCGATGTACTCTCTCAAGAGTATTGAATCCTTTAGCAAATCCATTCCAAGAGGTAACAAACCTTTAAATGTAGCTCAAGCCAACCTGTGTTCTAAACAGGTGCTTCTGCAACCAAAGCTTAGCAGTAAAGCCACATCTGTAGTTGTAAATGGTGGCGCACAATTAAACGGCTATCTGCTCTACAACTCTTATGAATATCCCCATTCTCAGTGACAACACAGCCAACTAGTGCACGCCAAAGAATCTGCACATCATTCAAGCAAGTATCATGCCATTTCAGCTTCCTCCCGAAGCTCTTACCATGAGTCAGTTAATAGATGGACACTGTAAAAGTAATGGGAGCTGACAAGTTAATGGCTGTAGAGCTGAATACTCATTCTCTACAACTATTCATTTCTCATGCTAAGCTATTCAAGTAAGACTACAATGCTGGCATAGACATGATGTGAAAAATTATGAAGTTATGTCCTGCCAAAAAAAAAAGAGCAGGGCATATCCAATCCAACTAATAGTACCAGAGAGTACATCAGGGTTGGGGGGGCGGGGGGGGGTTGGAAAATGGCTTTAATTTAGAACCTCAGCTAAGTCCTTGACTGTACCTTTCTTTCAAAAACTATATAAAAACTTTACAAGGCAAGTGAGCCAAGGACTAATTAGGCACAGTGGTTAAAGATGTGGGAGGACACCAGAATCATGTACAAAGGTCAGAGCAGTACAAAAACAGATGAACAAACAAGAGAGGCATGGATAGTAGCTTCAAACAGATAGGCAAATAACATGCACAAAGGCAGCAAGGACATCAGAAATTATCTTAAGGCTAAAAGATGGTTCAGATGAGGTAGGCAATGAGGCCAGTATCAGTCTACCTTTCAATAGAGGCTTAGTTACACGTCAAGGAGGATGTGAATTGAGAGGGAGGTATGCATCTCAATTCTGAAAATGGTAAATGAAGTTGATATGTGAAGGCAGCATACGGCATTCTTGCCTTCATAAGGCATAGAATATAGGAGCTGAGACATGTTACAACTTTACAGAACAAT
>JARFYF010000069.1:9901218-9911361 GCA_030265395.1 Rhina ancylostomus
TCCAGTCCTATACCAGTGTGCTGCATTTGGGTTCTCTGTCAGCTTGCTCTTTGCTCAACATTGTGACAGTTTGGGGTTTTCCAGCCCCGCTGGAGTTCATTGGCAGTGGGCTCACTGCTGTGTGTCCTCCACACGGAGACACCAGACACAGAGTGTGGCCGTTTCTGGAAATTGCCTCCAAGCAGTGAGGTGTGAAGTTGAGTTGTGCCTGGCTGGCAGCTGTCAATCTCCGCTCGCTGCCGGATCTTTGGGAGTCGCACCAGGTTCTGAGCTCCTCGCTTCCCTTCCGAGAGGAGGTGCCGCCGCAGGAAGAAAGTTCAACGTCTGGGATTCTTCCCGTTGACGGGAGACGGTGATCTGCAGGACTCGGACCTGGTTTACGTGACGACAGGGCACGTCACTATCGGCGAGAGGCAGGTGAGGCCGGCCGGGGCATGGACACAGCTCAAAGCGGGGCAGAGGCGGCAGTATGGTGCTGAGACCCATCCGGACCCGGCGCCAGTTCGCCACCTTGCTGGAAGAGGAAGAAGAGACCCTGGTAGTTGTCTTCTTCGGGGCTCGATGGTGCAACAACTGCGCCAGCATCAAGCCCTTCCTGCGGATGAGATCGGACCAGTTTCGCGACGTGATCTTCGTGGAGGTGGACGTAGATGAGTCGGAGGATCTGGCCAGGGCAGCGGGCATCACCTGCATGCCCACATTCCACTTCTACAGGTGCCAGGAGAAGGTCGGGGAGTTCTCTGGGACCAAGAGGGAGAAGCTGGACCGCCTGATAACGCAGTTGAAGTAACTCCCACCGCGTTTCAAGCTTAAAAGATTAAAAGTTCTTGTCTTTCCAATTTCCTTAGGAAGCTATTCGGCCCGTCGGGTCTATGCCTGCCCACAGAGCAATGCCACCCCGCCCCCACTAATCTTCCTTGTAACATTCAAGCTACCCCAGATTCTACCAGCCACCCGCACCGGGGCCAAGTAACCGACCGGCTGGGGACGTGAGCGGGGATTCGGGGTCGCTGGGAGAAGGAACAAACTCCATCCTTGGTTCGTGAGGTAGGAAGTTATTCGGCCCACAATCTGTACAGAATTTTTGAAAGCCACCCACCAGTCCTACTTCCTCGGTTCTCCCCTCTGAAGTCTTGTCTATCCACAAGATTCCATTCTAGAAGCTATCACAGGCAGCCCACGCCACGTTAACACGCAAAACCCTTCCGTCCTGCTGTACGTTGGCTTCTGATTTATTTTAAAGTTCTCTTTTACAATTACAAACCACTCCCTGCCCTTGCTTGTCCTCCAATTTCCTCTAGCCCAGAAGCTTAAGAGATCCAAGTGTTCCCCAAATTCTCTCTACTGCAAAGCCCCACTTTAATTACCCACGGGCACCCCTTCAGTTCCTGTATCTGAGTTCCCACGTCCTCTCGCCCCCCACCCCTGCCATCCCCTGCATCTCCTTCCCCTTTTTTCCTTCTTGAAAAGGCTCGTTAAAAATTACCTGGGCAGGCTTTTGGCCGTTTACCATCGTACTTGTTCCACGGAATCCCAGAGTAACTTCCAGAGTGGAAACCATTCAACCTGTCACATCCGCACTTTCTCTATGTAACTCTAGTTGGTCTATTTCCCCGACCTCTTGACGGAACCCTGCTAACTCTCCCCTTTCAAATGCCTATCTGGCTTCCTCCTGAACACTGCAATTGAACGTGCCCTCGCTGCTGCCCCCGGTGATGCATTCCAAACCCAACCATTCACCAAAGCATTAGTTTTGTTTCTTTTGACCACCTTCCCCTCTGTGCCACCAAACTCTTCATCCCTCCCACCCATGGGAACAAGTTCTATGCATTGACACCCTTCAGGATTTGAATACCTCTATCAAATCTCCTCACAACCTTCTCTGTTCCAAAGACAACAACCCCAGCTTCTCAAGTCTATCCATGTAAGTTAAGCTTCTGATACCATGAATCACTTTAGTTAATGCTTGACTTCTTTGGTAGGGGCATTGAGTACAAGAGTAAGGAAATCATGCTGCAGCTGTATGAAACTTTAGTCAGACCACACTTGGAGTATTGCATGCAGTTCTGGTTGCCCCTTTACCGGAAGGATGTGGAGACTTGTGGAGAGGGGGCAGAAGTTCACCAGGGTGCTGCCTGGATAAGAGGGTATGAGCTATAAGGAGAGGTGTGACAAACTTGAGATGCTCTCCCTAGAGCGTTGGAGGCTGAGGGGAGACCTGGTAGAGGTTTTTAAAATCAGGAGAGGCATAGATAGGGTACACAGTCAGTCTGTTCCCTGGGGTAGAACACTAGAGGATGTGCATTTTAAAATTGGGGGGTGGGAAAGTTTAAAGGTGATGTGAGGGGCAAGTCTATCTTATGCAGAGAATGGTAGGTGCCTGGAATGGGTGGAAGCAGGCAGTTTGATGGGGTTTAAGAGGCTTTTAGATAGACACGTGAAGAAGGAATGGAGGGGTATGGATGATGCACAGGAGGAGGACATTTAGCATAAATTGGCATCAAGATTGGCACAACACCGTGAGCTGAATGGTCTGTCCAATGCTGTACTGATCTATGTTAAATCTCTGTCGCATCCTCCAAAGCCTTGCCATTTTTTCCAGAATTGTGGTGCTCACTGCCAGATACAGTACTCCAAATGCAGTCGAACTGGTGTTGTTATAAAAGGTCCATCATTTCCTTTCTTACTCTGCCACTTTCAACAATCTGTCCACATCTACAAGAAGTGGGTAATGCTTTCAGAGTGCTGTCTGCTAGTTTACATTGCCTCCTCTCATTCTTCCTACCAAAATGTAACACCTTGATTTCTCAGTATTTGGTAATTGGTTTATTACTGTCACATGTACCAAGATACAACAAAGAACTTTGTTTTACATGCCATCCAGACAGATTGTTCCAAACATAAGTACATCAAGGTAGTACAAAAGGAAAAGCAACATAATGCAGGACATAGTGTTATAGTTACAGAGAAAGTGCCATGTAGGTAGACAAAGTGCAAGGGCCACGATGAGATGGATTGAGAGATCAAGAGTTCATCTTTGTTGTACAAGAGGTCCATTCAAGAGTCTCATAACAGCAGGATAGAAGCTGTTCTTGAGCCGGGAGGTACATGTTTTCAAGCTTTTGTATTTTCTGCCCAATCGAAGGGGGGGGGGGTGGTAGAAGAGAGAATGACCGGGGTGGGAAGCGTCTTTGATTATGTTGGCTACTCAGCAGGCAGATTTAATATTAGGTGCATCAATGCACCTAATCCACCACCCTGTCAGTTTTAAGTCTATTACTGCCCTCCTGACAGTGCTTGTTTAGTGTCATCTGCAAATTTGGAAACTTTGTGTGATACACCAAGGTCTATGTCATTAATATATTATAATATGCAGTGGTCTCCTGGGGAACTCCAGTATATCTCCCTCCAGTTCAAATAGCAATCCTTCACTACTGTTGCAGGAGACAACATATTGGTGTGGATAAAAGATTTGCTGGCTAACAGGAAAAAGGTGGCATAAATGGGTCTTTTTGAGGTTGGCAAAATGTAACAAGTGAGCTGCCATCAAGATTAGTGCTGCAGCCTCAACTTGTTACTCTGTGGATGAATCACTTGAACAGGCACTAAATAAGATGCTAAAATTGCTGATACCAAGATGGACACAAAATGAGAAAATACTAGAAACACTCAGCAGGTCAGGCAGCATCTGTAGGAAGGAAAACAGAAGTTAGTGCTTCCTGTTGAACACATTTTCTCAGATATTGCCTGACCTGCTCAGCATTTCCCACTTTCTGTTTTCATTTCAGTTTCCAGTGTCTGTAGATCTTTTAGATTTTCAGTTATGTAAGCAAGGCAGAGGTACATAGTTGATATGCAAGGGCATGAAATAATCTGATTCAGGTCAATTTTAGATTTATTATCACTGACCTGTATGATGTGAAACTAGCTGTTTTGAGGCAGCAGTACAGTACAAAGATATAAAAGTGCTATTAATTACAGATAAAAAGTGCAAAAAAAAGAATAAGGAGGTGTTCAGGGACCATTCAGAAACCTGATTGTGGAGGGGAAGAAGCTGTTTCTGAATCATTGAGTGTGGGTCCTCAGGCTCCTGTACCTCCTCCCCAATGGTAGTAACAAGAAGAGGGCATGTCCTGGATGGTGAAGGTCCTTGGTGATGGAGCTGGCTGAGTTTATAACCCTCTGCAGCCTCTTGGGATCCTGTGCATTGGAGCTTCCATACCAGGCAGTGATACAACCAGTCAGAATGCTCTCCACTGTACATCTATAGAAACCTGTAAGGGTTTTTGCTGACATACCGAATCTCCTCAAAACCCCTAGTGAAGTAGAGTTGCTGGTGTGCCTTCTTCATGATTGCATCAACGCATTGGGCCCTGGATAGATCCTCCAAGATGCTGACGCCCAGGAACTTGAAGCTGCTCACCCTTTCCACTGCTGACCCCTCAACGAGGACTGCTGTGTGTTGTCCTGACTTCCTCTTCCTGAAGTCCACAATCAATTCCTTGGTCTGTTCTTGTTAAAGGGTACTGTGGGTAGGCAGGAATGGGGAGTTAAGGTTACAATATAATTAGCCATGATCTTATTGAATGACAGCATATGCTTGAGGGGAGAGTGCCCTGCTCCTAATTTTTGATATCCTCTGTTACTGAGCCAATTATCTAATTTTTTATCCATCAAGAATCTCAACCACATTTTCCTTTGAGATTTCAGCAGCATCTTTTTCCTTGGTAAATTCTGATCTTAAGTCCTTATTTAGTACTTTCAACCAATTTTTCAAATGGCTGAATGCCAGATTCTATTTGATAATGCTCCTGTAAAGTTTTCTGATATATTTTATCAAAGTTGCTATATAAATGCAAGGTGTTTTTGTAAACTCCCCTCTAGGTTTTTGCCACTCACCATAATTATGAAAAGATTTTGAGTTGCAAAGTCTGCAGCAGTCCATACAAAATGTTCTGTGCAGGTATGACAAACATGGGACATCTGGTCTGATTTGTTTGCCTTCTATGCATCACCTGACCTTACTTTAAGGACCTTGGTCATTGAAGGCAATGAAGATCTATAATCAACATCTGCAGGTTTGGCATACTTGTTTCAATTTGCAGTTAATGTGGAAGAACTGTCTGGTTTTAGAATCAGTTCTGTTCTCGTAAATCATTCTTTAGTGAATTCATTATTCGGGTAATTCCAAACAAGCTAAAGTTCCTACATTATTTTATGTTAAAGATTTGTCAATGGACAAACAATTTTCCTTCCCCAAGAGCTCAATTTCAATCATGTTGACAGTTTTGGTGGGGTGAGGGGTGGGTGAAGAGGGTGCTTTAGCTTGTTCTATGACATAATTAATTCATTGACTATCTGTATCAAAGCTATTTATCTGTCTTTATTCTACAGTGCTTTACAAATCTTGAAGGTTTTAATTGACCTAGCCTCAATAGAGGGCTCCCAATTTCCATTTTGTTGTGAGAACAAGTACTTTTTGAGTGGCCAAGCTCTAAGTTTATGCCTTCATGTTCTGACTATTCTCCCAGCAGAAATAGTTTCAAGATTTACTTTATAAACTCTACAGTCATCCTGGCAATTCATGGCTAAAGTTGAAAGGCAAAGCATGGGACCTGGCTGTGGGCTATCTCTAAATCTGGAAACAGTAATTGTTAATAGCAACTTTCCAGATGAGAAAAATAACTAGAACAGAAAGCACAAGTCAATCTGGAAAACATTGCTGCTTCTTGTATTCCATCCATACCCTCATACAACCTGTGGGAAGTAAAGCCTCTCAAGCTCATAAAATAGGAGCTGTAAAAAAAATAGTAGCTAACGATAACATTACTGGGTATAGAAACTTTCCAAAAGATGGTAAATGTGGATAATTAATCTATAATTGTTATGGGAGTTAAAACAGTATATGCTAAATGGAATAGCAGTTCAGAGTACTGAATATTATGCCTTTGTGCCCAGTGGAAGGTAACATTTTCATTGAAAGCAAACCATTGAAACATCGTTTTTGACACGATGAAAAATGAGCAAGGAGCCATGAAAGTGGAGGGATGAAAGAGAAGCAGAACAGGTTGAAACAGCACAGGTTAGTATACTCTGGGAATATTTGAGCAGATAAAGAGCCCAATTTATTTCTATTTGCTTTACCCATTAGGAGAACATTTCCAACAATCTGAGCATCAGTTATATATATCTGCTTGGCCTTTTGTACTGTTTCTGTTTGGATAAGCCACACAAACCTCAGAGGGTTTTGAAGTAGTGCAGAGATGGACTCTTCTGAGAGGGGTCAATTTGAAGCAGTCAACCACTAGGGGAATAAGAAGCAGATAGTACAAGTTCCTTTGTATGGAAGGTTATTAGAACATAAAGTGTTTTGCCACAGTGAGTAGAGACCTCTACATCTTGTCAAAGAAGGTAGAGCAGTGTGGAAGCCCAATTTACAGTCTAGAGCCAGCAAAGCATGATTGGCCCAAATGGCTCCATGCTTAATGTTCTATAATTACTTCCAAGAAATTCAGAACAGACCAGGGCCAAACCCTCATTTTACTGGCTCAGTTTCTTGTCATCTCACTTAGGCAGTATACTGACAGTGCCTTTAACAAAATCCCTAAATCTAGCTTTAAATTATAATACAAGGTAACAATTTGCTAATTAAATATTTAAAAAAATTGATTTCTTTAGGAATAACAGCCCAAAAAACCACAAAGAAATTCAAATCTGTGAACCTGAGCTAGAGCAATGCTAACTGAATGGCAGATGGGTCATTAGTATAATGGAAGAGGGGGGGGAAAAAAACTCTTGTATCTTATCTACAGAACATTAGGTAAGTGACCCAAATAATGTATTTCAAAGACCACCTTTGATTAACAATAAAGTGGTACCTTGACATCTGTGGCCAAAGATAAATAAAAAATAACTAGAGATAGTTCTTAATCACCCATTGTGAATGTTGCTAAGTGTAATCAGAATCTAGCCAAGATAAGCTTGCTCAGTTGGTTCCTCCTGACTCAGTTTCTTGAGGCTTAAAAAAAAGTCAGGGCTGCTCTCACCAACCCAAGGCTCCTAGCAGTCAGTGGATAAACAATGAACATTCAGAAGAGGCCTGAGAGCTGGAAGACTAGTGTGCTCTTCTTTAAGTGTTGAGGTGTGCATGGAAGCTTCACCTGTGTGATGACTGGAGGAGGCAAGACAACAGTCACAAAATAGGAAGGATGAGATTATCCGTAACAAGAACTCTGACAAACATAAATGTCACACTAGGTCAACCAAAACTTGCAGACAGCTCCTTCAATAGTGTAAAGGATTCAAAGGATGCACCACAAAAACATTATCAAACAAACTTTGACATCAAGCTACATATGGAGATAAAAGGTAGAGGATCAAGAACTTAGTTATGGGGCAGCTTAAAAGGAAGAAATAAAATAGAAAGGCAAGGTGATTTAGAAAGAATTCTTCAGCTTAGAAGCACAGCCACTACCAATTGTGGAGCAAATAAAATCAAGGATGAATAAGAGGCCACAATCATAGCATAAATCCAAGAGTGTGCAGGGTTGAACATAGTTATGCACAGGCCAGTGTGAGGCCACGGAAGGATCTGAAAACAAGGATGAAAATTTGAAAAGTATGCTGTTGGTTATCTAATACCCCATGTAAGTGAATGAGCACAGAATTAATGGGTGAAAGGAGATCATTGAAAGTTAGGATACAGGGAAGGGAACTTTAGATGATATCAAGCTTGTCAAGGTGAAAGAAGGGAGGCTGAGTCGTGGATGCTTTGAAAGGTCAAATCTGGAAGAAGCACAGATTCAGCATGAAAGGAAATGAAAATGGATGGATTTGGGCAACATTATGGAGGTTGAAACAGGTCTTAATTGTGGCTCAGAGTTCATTTACAGGTCAGAAAGGATGTCAAAATTCCTTCTGGTTCCTCCCAAGACAGTTGTTGGGGACAGGTGGAATCAGTGAATAGGGGTCAGGTTATGTAGGGCACCAAAGACAATGGTTTCAGTCCTCCTTATACTTTGATGGAAAAATTTTGTTATCAGACAAGCAGCAAGACAATTTACAGCATAATGGTGTCAGTAATGAAGTACACCTAGGTATAGACAGTCCACTGTAGGCAAGTCTCCGAATTCTCTGGCAATGACCATACCAATAATAATAGAGGAAGCTGAAGACTGTCTCATCTGACTCGATGTCAGGGGAGAGTGTTGAAAGAAGGAAGTGTGGTCAACCATGTCAAAGACTATTGACAGTTCAAGTAGTACATGGAGGAAAAGATTACATTTATCACACATAGGATGCCAATTAAAACTTTGATTAAAAAAACAATTCAGTGATATGGCTGTGGCACTGTTCAGTCAGTTCCCAAGTTTGAAATTTTCTGTTACAATGAAGTTGGAGTAGAGGTACCAGTTTATAAGAACAGAGGATGTGAGGGCATGTTTGAAAGGGAGGGGATCTTAAAAAGAAAATCAGCTTACAAAGTGGACGGTTATCACCTTAGGATCAATGGAGCAGAGACAAGATGAGCCCAGAGAGGAAATAGAAATTAGAGAAAGGTGAAAGTTCAGGACTCAGCTAGTAGAAGGGGACCTTAGTTGCATTTGAGCTCAGTTAATTAGGGAAAGAAACAGCAGAGAAGGCTGAATTGTGACAATGATTCCATGAGTTTCTTGTGAGGGCGAAGGAGACACGGGGCGAGTTTAAGATGTTTTACAATAGAGAAAGAAGCCAGGAGTTCTTGTGGATTGGAGAGTAACTCCGCATGCAAAGGAATTCTCAGCTCCCACCTGTCTTTTTGAGAAACCCAAATTCGAATCGCCAACTCTTCTGCACTCAGAAACAGTTTCACATTCTACCCTTTAACAACCCTCCCCTTTGTAATTTTGACTTTCCATCAAGTTTCTCTGTTCTGTGACAAACCACCCCAAGTTCTCCAGAGTCACTGCAAGATCTCGGCACCTTTTCTACGGTGTGCTGCCCACTGTACTGTACTCTGACAGAGATATAATCAGCAACTTATGATTGTACATCCTAATATTTCTAATTTTTTGGACTGCATTATCCAAAGTCCAGGAAACATGACACATTTATTTATAACTCGTCCTAGCACCAACGTAGACGGCGAATGCCAGCCTCAGGCTGCCTGTCTATTCACACTCCTGGGCCAGTCACAGGCACTGCCTCCCAACCACTGCTTTTCCAAAGTGCAGGGCTTCACATTCGTTGCGTTAAATTTAATTTGCCGCGTTTCTTCGGGTTCTGTGATAACATTTATGGATTTACCACCTCCTCCGCCGCCGCCTCCTCCTGAGTCTGGGCGCCCGTCGACCTGCGACCAGCGGTGCCTGCACCCGGTATCTTCTCCCCGACGCGGTAACCATGGCGATGACCTGCGTCACAGGTGGAGGGCGGTCCAATGACGTCACTCGCACGCTCGGGCGCCGTTGAGGCGTCCGCATGCGCGGGGCCCAGCCGATTTTTCCCGCTCGCCCCGCCGTCACTGACGGGGCCGAAGCGGAGGGTGCGGACTTGGCGACTGGGTTATCCACACACACCTGCCGTGGGGACATACTCGCTGCCTCACAGCCACCGGCAACCCTGGCGGCTCGGTCCCGGCCGTCCCCAGCGCCAACCTCGCCCATTAACTTCAACGTCCCGTCTGATCTCGAAGCTGAAGCCGATCTCTCTTGTCTAATTGGCTGGCCATGAACCAATCAGGTGCGGATCGGTCACAGCTCTCTCATGTGATTGGGTGAATTGTGAGCAGCCTTAACCAATCACGAAAGGCGTCAAGAGACCGGGCTGATTCCTCTCATTAACATCGACTTGGTCGAATGAGATTAACGATAAACTCTTTAGGGCCGAGACTGTTCGTTTATGGAGCTCATTCCGATTGGTTGGAGAACTGAGCCCGGCTCCTACAACCAACCAATTGGAAGTCGCCCACTGGGATGGAGGAGGGGCTTTCGGATGACGTCACAAGGGGCGTGGACGGGCGGCCGGCGGCAGCGGACCGGAGCACATGGCGGGGGCGGGCAGCACGCTGGGCAAGGTCAGGAAGGGTAAGGCGGCCGCCTCGCAGGCTAAGGCGGGGCGTTCGCCGGGAGAGTCGGGGCCTTCCCAGGCCAAAAATGGGCAGCC
>JARFYF010000069.1:10061824-10079196 GCA_030265395.1 Rhina ancylostomus
TTTGCAAATCCACAGTCTGCAGAGAGGTGGGTGACCGTCTCCTCCCCACCGCAGCCGTCCTGAGGGCAGCATGCGCTGGGGGTGATGTGTCGTCTGTAGCGGAAAGCTCTGACTGGGAGGGCACCCTCATTGCCAGCCAAGCGAGGTCTTGGTGCTTGTTGGTCAGATCCGGAAGTGAGCCGTTCTGCCAGATGGTTTGGACCGTTTGCTCAGGGAACAAATCCACAGTGTCCCTGTCCCACAATGTCTGCAGGACGTTCCGCGCTGACTGCTGCCCGATGGACCTGTGGTCAAAGGTGTTTACTTGCAAGAACTCTTCCACGAAGGACAGGTAGTGCAGCAACGTCCAGCTGACTGGAGCGTTGGGTGGTAGAGGGGCCAGGCCCATCCTCCGCAACACCGGGGACAGGTAGAACCTCGGCATGTAGTGACACTTGGTGCCCACGTACTTGGGGTCCACACACCGGCTGATGCAGCCACACACTAAGGTGGTCATCGTGATGAGAGCAAAATTGGGTACACTTCTGCCCCCATTCTCGGGACTTGTGCAGCGTGGCCCGTTGGACTCGCTCTATCTTGGAGCCCCCAGATAAACTGGAAGACGTCCCAGGTGATTACCGAGGCAGAGGAGCGAGGAACAGACCACCTGCGCCAGGTACAGCAGCCCTGAGAGCACATCGCACCTGATGACCAAGTTGTTCCCAGTTACTGACAGAGAACACAGTTCCCACAGACCCAATTTTTGCTTTACCTTCCCAATCCACTCCAGCCAGTTCTTGTTACACACCTCAGCCCCTCCGAACCAGATCCCCAGCACCTTCAGGTAGTCGGACCTGACAGTGAAGGGGACATTGGGCCAGTTACCAAAGAGCACGGCCCCGCTCTTCCTGCGGCTGACTCTGGCCCCCGATGCCAACTTGAACTGGTCACAGACGTTGATCGATCTGCAAGCTGACTGTGGGTCTGAGCAGAAGATGGTGATATCGTCCATGTACAGGGAGGTTTTGACTTGCATGCCTCTACTGCCTGGCAACGTTACCCCTCTTATGCTCTCGTCCTTCCTGATGGAATTGGTAAAATGTTTTATGCAGCACATAAACAAGACGGGAGAGTGGACAACCCTGCCTGACTCCAGACCTGATGGGGAAACTATCTGTCTCCCATCCGTTGATTTGACTGCACTACAGATATCTGTGTAGAACAGTTGGATCCAATTCCTGATTCTCTCTCCAAAACCCATTTTGGAGAGCACGTCCATCATGTTACATGTATGACATCCTGTCGAAGGCCTTCTCCTGGTCCAAGCTGACCAGGCAGGTGTCCACCCCTCTGTCCTGCACATAGGCGATGGTGTCCCTGAGCAGCGCGAGGCTGTCAGAGATTTTCCTGCCAGGCACAGCACAGGTTTGGTCTGGGTGGATCACTTGACCCTCTTGGCGATGGCCTTGGACAGAATCTTATCGTCAACATCGAACAGTGAAATGGATCTCCAGTTCCTGATGTCCTTCTCCCCTTCTGCTTGTCAGTGAGGTTAATAATGCCGTGCCTCGTGGAGTCTGACATTCTGCCAGCCTATAGCATTATACACCCAGCAGGTCCGGGCCCATCCAATCCCACAGAGCTGAGTACAACTCTGCTGCTAAGTTATCACTTCTGGGATGTTTATCCGTGCCAAGGGAACGGATGGAGCAGTCAGCTCCTCCAGGGACGGTAGCTGATCCGGACTCTCCCGCTTGCTGTTGCCTAGCACCTCCGTGATAGAGGACGAAGTTCTGGGAGGCTGTGCTGTGGTCTTACAGTCATACAGGCCGGCACAGAAGAATCTGCAGATCCTCAATATGTCCGACGGTGAGGATGTTGAAGAACCATCCTCCTCCTTAAGGCCGTGGATCACAGAGCTCCCCCATCCCCCCGTGAACCTTTCAGAAGAAGAAATGTGAGCATGTCTCATCCTGTTCCACAAAGCAGACCCTGGATCTGAAGGTGATCTTCGAGGATTCAGAGGCAAGAGTGCAGCTTGCCGGCTCTTCGCCTCTGAGTTCCTCCCTCACATCCAACCCCCTCGACTGCAGAAGGAGAAGTTGCTGCAAGTCTCTGGAGTTGTCGAAGTTCCCTCTGATTCTGATTCTGTCTTGCTTTCTGACCGCCTCTGAGGATGAAGAACCTTGTGTTCTCCTTGGTTGCCTCCCGCCAGTGAATCAGGGAGTCAAAGAGGAACCTCACGGTTCTCCTTTAGTTCCTTGATGTCCTCTGCAAGTTAGCAGATTGACATTCAACTTCCATATCCTCCTGCCTGCCTTCTGGTCCTCCTGTACGTGACGGGAGGCTCGTTATGTGACTAGTTAGCTCAAATGTGGTTTACCTGACACAGGAACAAATCACACTGACCAGATGCACTTTCCAAGTGGGTGTGGGGGGAAAAAAGAGCTCGGCTTAGCCAGCAAGAGATGTTATCAGGCCTTCTGTTGAAGTCGGGCCTCTGTATCTCTTCAACGTACTTCAGTCCCACAGCCTCCTGAGATCTCTGCGCATTTGAAATTGTGGTGGACTATTTTGCATCCCAGATTTCTGTTGGTTCGTACATAGAACAGTACAGCACAGTATGGGCCCTTCGGCCCACAATGTAGTGCTGACCAATTCCATGATTAATCTACAGGGCAGCACGGTAGCGTAGTGATTAGCGTGACGCTATTACAGCGCCAGCGATCAGCGTTCAATTCCCATCACTGTCTGTAAGGAGTTTGTACGTTCTCCTTGTGTCTGCGTGGGTTTCCTCTGGGTGCTCTGGTTTCCTCCCACATTCCAAAGACGTACGGGTCGGTTAACGTGGATTTAAAAATGGGCGGTGTGGACTGATTGTGCCAGAAGGACCTGTTACCACGCTGTAAATAAAATTTTAAAAATTCAACCGTTCCCTCCTGCATAGCCCATAACCCTCCCATTTTTCTTATATCCATGTGCCTATCTAAGAGTCTTTTAAATGTATCAGCCTCTACCACCACCCCCAGCAGTGTGTTCCAAGCACCCACCACTCTGTGTTTTGGAAAATAAAACCTGCCTGTGACATCTCCCTCAACTTTGTATGTGGTAGTTACACCTTCAGTCAACGTGTTCCCTAAGCTAGAGTCACAGAGTAATACAGCATGGAAACAGGCCCCACAGCCCAACTTGTTCATACTGACGATGCTGCCCACCAAGCTAGTCCCATTTGCCTGCATTTAGCTCCTATCCCTCTTAAACCCCTGCTATCCAGGTACTTGTCTAAATATCTTTTGAATGTTGTTATTGTCCCTGCCTGAACCACTTCTTCTGACAGCTCATTACATATAAGCACCGTCCTCTGTATGACAAAGTTGCCCCTCAAGTCTCTCTCAAATCTTTCCCCTCTCACCTTAAATCTGTGCACTCAAGTTTTAGTTCCCCTTCCCTTGGGGGGTGGGGTGGGGGGAAGACTATGCCCCTCATGATTTTATACACTTCCATAAGGTCACCCCTCAGTCTGCTACATTCAAAGGAATAAAGTCCTAACCTGTCCGACAGCTACAACAACTCAGGCCCCTGAGTCTTGGCAACATTCTTGTAAATCTTTCCAGCTTAATGACATTTTTCCTATAACAGGATGACTGAAACTGTCCACAGTACTCCAAGTGTAGTCTTACCAGCATCTTGTACAACTGCAACATAACATCCCAACTCCTATACTCAGAGCCCTGACTGATGAAGGCCAGCGTCTCAGATGCCTTCTTCACCACCCTGAATACCTGTGACACCAGTTTCAGCAAACTAATGCACTTGTACTCCTCGGTCCCTCTGTTCTACAACGCTCCCCAGGGACTAGACGTTCACTGTACAAGTCCTACTCTGAGTTGACTTCCCAAAATGTAATAGTTTGCACTTGTCTGAATAGAAAGTCATCTGCCATTCCTCGACCCCCTTACCCAGCTGATCACAATGCCCTTGTCATTTTTGATAATCTTCACTGTCTGTGACACCACCTTTTGCAGTGTCACCCACAATCACCTGTCGACCCCTTTGTCCTTTGAATCTCCTCTCAGAATTCTGCATCTTGAAACTTCCATTCACTTGTCCCCCACTCTCACGTGGGTTGGTGTGAAAGTTTTGTTTAGTAATTGTTTTTGTGAAGCACTTTGTATTTAACATTAAGGGCATGTAACCAGAATCAGGTTCAAATTATCACTGACTTGTGAAATTTGTTGTTTTGAAGCAGCGGTACAGTGCAAAGACATAAAATTACTTTAAGTTGCAAAATAGCGCAAAGATAAAAGGGTATAATGAGATGGGGTTTATGGACTGTTCAGAAATCTGATGGCGGAGGGAAAGAAGCTGTTCCTGAATCGTTGAGTGCGGGTCCTCAGACTCTGAGAAGAGGGCATGTCCTGGGTGGTGAGGGTCCTTCGTGATAGATGCCGCCTTCTTGAGGATGTCCTCGACAGTGGGGAGGGTTGTGCCTGTGATGGAGCTGGCTGAGTCTACAACCCTCTGCAGCCTCTTGTGATCCTGTGCACTGGAGCCTCCGTACCAGGCGGTGATGCAACCAGTCTGAATGCTCTCCACCGTACATGTATAGAAATTTGTAACAGTCTTTGGTGACATATGCAAAAAGTTGGCCCTCTGTGGGGCCTTTCTTAAATTACATTTTAGTGAAATGTTGCAACTGTTGACAGAAGCAGTGTTTTAAATATTTTTTCCCTTTTTCATTTAGGGTGCAGACAAGGAAATGAAAATTTCCTGGTTACGGATTGGAGTGCTGGCTTTGATAGGATTTGGATTTCTGAACTTTTTCCTGAACTGGAATCCGAAGTTCCTGCCTCAAATTCCAGGACACAGAGCTAACGGCCACAACTCTTTCCAAAAAGCTTCCCTTCCCAAAGGCCAGATGTCCATCTCTCTGCTGAGCATTTCCTCTACGTTTAAGAACTTCATTCCCTTGAAGAAAACTTTCTGGAACCAAAAGCAGCATCTGATGTTCCAGGAGTTGGATGAGTTGCATCTGCAAGGCGCCACTGTGTACGTCCCACCACAGTCGTGCAACTTGACCGGGTTGGAAACTCAGATTCCTGACATACATTCTTACTCTGAGACACACAGGGACTTTGTGCGTTACATCAACTGCAGGGACCACCCGCAGAAGATCAACCACTCGGACAAGTGCGGCGATGGGGTCTTCCTGCTGCTTGTGGTCAAATCCGCGGCGGCTAACTTTGAGAGGAGGCAGGCCATCCGCGAGACCTGGGGCAAGGAGTTGACCTTGGAGGGTATCCGGGTCCGCACTGCCTTCCTTGTGGGCTCAGCTTTCAACCTGGGTCAGGGGCCCGACCTGCAGAGGCTGCTGAACTCTGAGGACCACTTGTATGGCGATATCCTTCAGTGGGAGTTCAAGGAGTCTCTGTTTAACCTCACCCTGAAGGACTACCTGTTTCTCAAATGGGCCAACGCCCACTGCTCGTCCGCCCAGTACATATTCAAGGGGGACGACGATGTCTTTCTTAACACCCCTGTCGTTCTGGAGTACCTCCAGTCACTGGATAAAAACCTAAGCAAGCAACTCTATGTTGGACAGACCATTAGAGAAGCCACCCCATTGCGAGATGGAAAAAGTAAATACAGTATTCCCATGTCGTTCTATGATGGAGCCTACCCTCCTTATGCTGGGGGTGGTGGGTTCATCTATTCAGGCAGCTTGGTCGGGTCGCTCTATGCGGTCTCGCACTACATTCCGTTCTATCCCATCGACGACGTCTTCACTGGAATGTGCTTCAGTGCGCTGGGCAT
Organism: Rhina ancylostomus; assembly: GCA_030265395.1. Lineage (NCBI taxonomy): Eukaryota > Metazoa > Chordata > Chondrichthyes > Rhinopristiformes > Rhinidae > Rhina > Rhina ancylostomus. The sequence continues at coordinate 10,067,618 of JARFYF010000069.1, forward strand.
TAGCCCGCTGCATCACCAGGGCTTCCAGACCTTCGACATCGAGGCGAAGCACCGCGATGACCCTTGTGCTCACCGCAAGCTGATCCTCGTCCACCGGCGCAGCCCTCTCCAAACCGTGCAGCTCTGGAGGGCTCTGCACAGCCCCGACCTGCAGTGCTAGGACCCAGCCCTCCCCACTGCCCTCTGGAGTGGGCCAGTGGCAACTGTAGTGCTCACTGACTGGCAACGGAGCCTCGAGGTCACTCGAGGAACCCCCGGCAGGAGCAGGAAGGTTGTGAGAGGCATGGCGCCAACAAAGTGAGGGTGTTAACTGGGGAGCTGGGCAGAGGTTGGGACAAGGGCAGTTGGGTGGTGTAACTGTAAACGAATCTCTGAAAGGCTTCCAGTTCTGATACAGGGTCATCATCCGGAGATGTTAACTGTTTCTCTTCATGGATGCTGCCTGGACATCTTCAGCGGTAAACGAAGTGCCCACTTCCTTAGACCACCTGAACTTGGGCCCTTGCAGCGGATCAGAACGGCCGACGGACTGGGCAGATCCTCGGTCTCGCAGCTCCAGTGACCTGGGTTCAAGCGCTGGCTTCGGACGCTGCTTGTGTGGTCTGTGGGTTAATTGTCTGCTGTAAATTGCCCCCTAGTGTGTGGGTGGTGGAATCTGGGGAGAGTTGATGGGGATGTGGAGAGAATAAAGCAGGGTTAGTGTGGGATCGGGACCTGAGGACTGGTGCAGTCTGTGGGCTGAAAGGCCTGTTTCTGTGCTGTATGACTCCAGGGTGGGGCTCCAGTGGTGTATTACCTCACCCCATCCACCTTCCCCTCTGACCTCTAGGCTGGGCCGTAGGACCAAGTCCGTAGTACCCAAACTACAGACGCTCACTCCAGTGTGAGTCAGGGCTAAGGGGTGGGGGTGGTGCAGGGGTGATGATAATTGGATGGGCATCCTGCAGGAGCCAGAAAAAACAGGGCAGGGCACTAGCAGAGGGCTGTGGAACTTGTGGTGATGCTTAACAGTTTGAAGGGCCTCCAACTATGGTGAGAGTGGTGGCACAGTGCATGTCTATTGAAGGCTTTCTCTCAGTATTTAATGTTCTCATTGTCAAGATGTTGCTGAATAGATTAATTCTTTGACAAATGGCTGTGTATTTTTTTTTATTATCCAATCACGCTGCCATCCCAGTTACCCAGATGAGGTTGGGTCTCATTCCATCCACTCCCACTGCACTAAATCCGAATGGACTGGCCTCTTCCCACCCACTCCCACTGCAGAAATTCCCATTGCCCTCCATTCTGTCTCTTGACATGTTTGTATCAGTCAGAGGCAACACGACGATCTGCACAACATCCGAGAGGGGGGGAGCTGATGTCAGCCAGCGCAAAGTGATAAAACCCCGGTGTCTCGGAAGATTTGTGGGTTCAAATCCCACCCTAAATGTTCGAGCACAGGAATCCAAGCTTGCGCCGTGGGAGTGCAGCACTGTCAGAGTTGCCACCAGTTGGGAAGTTCGGAATACTTTCCATTATTGCCATTCGGGATGTGGTGCTCGTTTATTTGGCTTTCTCTTTGGAGTGGGAGGGGGCAGGTTGGGAGACAACCTTGGTCTTGTGGACGTTGAGTGTAACCCCCATCCTCTTGTTTACTTCAGTGAATGAGTCGTTGATGTCTGTGAGCCCTGCGTCAGTTGTAAGGGGTTCATTATTGTCAGGTGTACCGCAACACAGTGAAAGGCCTTTTGCATCCATCCAGGCAGACCATTCCATACACAAGCACATTGGGGTAGTACGAAAGGGAAACAGTGCAGAATGTAGTGTTACAGCCATACAGCAGTGGAGACAGGCAAATAAGGTGCAAGGAAATACTTGCACATCTTCCAATCCAGTGCACTAAATTCAGTATTTACACTGTGGCCTCCTCTACACTGGAGAAAACAAACACAGATTGGGCCATCACTTTGCAGGGAACCTGTGTTCAGCCCACAGGAATGACCCAGAGCCCCCGTTTCCCTGCTGTGTTAACTCCCCATCCCTCTCCCACTCTGATCTCCCTGTGACCACCTGCACTGTTATATTGAGGCCAACACAAGTTCAAGGGACAACAGCATCTCATCTTCTGTCCGGGCATGTTATGAACTTCAGGACTCGCAGTTGAATTCTCCAACTTCAGATAAATTGCTGTTTTGGCCACTTTTCCTGCCATCCTCCCTTTCTCTTTCAGTTGACGTGTTCCCACAGGCCTGACTACACGACGTTAGTGAGGAGCTCAACTTCACCTGAAGAGCCCCATTGTTTCACCCTACCAGAGACAGTCCTGTCATTCGGTCCACCTCCTTCGCTGCTGAAATTAACCTGTTTCTCTTGCCCTTAGTTCTGACCAAAGGCCTCAGACTTGAAGTGTTAACTGATCCCCTTCCTGCAGATGCTGCTGGTACTGCTGAGATTTTCTAGAATTTTCTGTTTTGATGGAGGGTTTCCAACCTGAAATATTAACTCAGTTTCTCTCTCTGCGGATGCTGCCTGACCCACTGAGCATTTCCAGCGTATTTTGCTTTTTATTTCAAAGTCGAGTTTATTTATATTTATTCCGGACTCGATATCAAATTCTCTGACTCCAGGTAACTCAGTTTCTGTGTACCAGAACTGACCACCTCTGCTGGAGCTCGCCCACCTGTGATGTTGGTCTGGTTTTCTCTCTCCATTAGTTCTGGCTACTAGTAACACACAATGCTTGGTCTGTGTTATCACCTGCTGACTGACCCACCCCATCCCCATTTGACCAAACAAAGGGATGGCACAGCAGGTAGAGCCGCTGCCTCACAGCGCCAGAGAACCAGGTTCAGTCCTGACCTCAAGTGCTGTCTGTGTGGAGTTTGCATGTTCTCCCTGTGACTGCATGGGTTTCCTCTGGGTGCTTTGGTTTCCTCCCACATCCCAATGACATGCAGGTTGATAGGCTAATTGACTGCTGTAATTTGCCCCTAGTGTGTGGGTGAGGGGTAGAATCTGGGGGGAGGTGATGGGAATGTGGGGAGAATAAAAAGGGATTAGTGTAAATGGATGGTTGGTGGTTGGCACGGACTCAGTGGGCTGAAGTGTCTGTTTCTATGTTGTATATCTCTCATATACTTCATACAATTCATCCTCATTGCAACTGTGGTCTCACTCAATCACAGATATTTCCTTTACCCTAGTCATTCATCCTGCCAACTTAAACTAACTCTATTTTAACAAAAAATCTCTTCCCCAATTCTGACGAAAGGCCTTTGACCCAAAATGTCGACTCTTTCTCTTTCCACAGATTCCAGCATTTTCAGTTTTTACCTCAGGTTTTCAGCATCTGCAGTTTTATTGATTTTTCAGTTTAAGTTCATCTCTCTACAATATCTTGTCAGACTTTCCATGAGGTGACGTTGCAGCTCTATAGAACTTTGGTTAGACCACACTTGGAGTATTGTGTTCAGTTCTGGTCTCCCCATTATCAGAAGGATGTGGAAGCTTTAGAGAGGGTGCAGAGGAGATTTACCAAGGATGTTGCCTGGATTGGAGAGCATGTCTTATGAGGATAGGTTGAACGAGCTAGGGCATTCCATTCTGGAGAGGAGGAGGATGAGAGGTGACTTGATAGAGGTGTACAAGATGATGAGGCATAGATCAAGTGGACAGTCAGAGACGTTTTCCCAGTGCGACAATGGCTAACACGAGGAGACATAACTTTAAGGTGATTGGAGGAAGGTGTGAGGGGAATGTCAGGGGTAAGATTTTTACACAGAGAGTGGTGGGTGCATGGAACGCACTGCCTGCAGAGGTTGTGGGGGCAGATACGTGAGGGACATTTAAGAGATTCTTAGATAGCCACATGAATGATAGAAAAATAGGGGGCTATGTGGGAGGGAAGGGTTAGGTAGATCTGAGAGCAGGATATAATGTCGGCACAGCATTGTGGGGCGAAGGGCCTGCACTGCTGTAGTGTTCTATGTTCTATCTTACCAAGCAACAAATAAATATTGGAACATTGGAGATAAATGGAAAACACTATTGCCCCAAAAATCACTGGATGCCTATGCTATGCTGGCTGTTCAACCATACCCTTTGACACGGTTTCCTGCTGTTAACCTGTCCCCAAACAGCTTGGCATGGCCCAGTACAGACAGAGGTTTTCTCACCACTGGCTGCACCACCAGAAAGGGTTTGATGGCTGGTGAGGCCTACAGAGGCCTACAACCTCAGACACATTGGTTGTCAAACCTGTCATGATAGTATGGGCCATTGAATGTTTTTAAACATTTCTGACTTTCACACAAATTGAGTAACACTTTGTACGTTAAAAAGAAAAGAAATAAATAATTTACTTCATCTTTGTAAGGATAAAATGCACACCCACATACTTAAAACTGTTAACATTAACTGAAATAGTTAATTTTTTTTTGTCTTCCTCCCAAGTGTCAGTGCCTTCTATTTATCTGAAACCTCAATGCCCAGTTTAACCTGGCAAAGGCTCGGGAAGATTTTCCATTGACGTGCTGGGATAACAGGGAAAGGTCTTGCTGCCAAGTTGGAATGCCACTTCTGATTTAGATTGACCCCACTGGGATATCCGTGGAATGCATGGATAAGTTCCAGCTCTGGCATTTAGAAGTATCTTTTCATGATTTCGAAATCCTCACTTACTTAATTGAAAACAATTAGAGTCCACACAATTAATTTTTGCAGAGCTAAATAATCTCATTATTATTCCTTGCCTTGTATAATGTTGGTGCAGTGGTGCACGTTGCTGCTTCACAGCTCCAAAAGCTCAGGTCTGATCTTAACCTCCACTGCTACCTCTGTGGAGTTTGCACATTTTCTCTCTGACTGCATGGGTTTCCCCTGGGTGCTCTAATTTCCTCCCACATCTCAAAGATGTACTGGTTGTTCGGTTAATTGAGTCGTGTAGAGATGGTTGGCTGGCTGGGGGAGGGGACTGTCAAGGTTTCGAGGTGATGCAAGAGGAAAAATGGCATGAATGCAGAAAGGTGCTTGATGGTCATTGTGAATGCAATATTTAATAACTAAGCTGGAATTTATTCCACAGAGCACAACAAGTTTGAGGACTTCTGCAATAAGGGGAGTAGGTAAAAAGTTGATGTTTACATCAAATGTAGCAACTTCATATAGACTTAGACCCATGAAAGCTTCAAAACGGAAAGCGGAGGTGTGGGGCGTGGAGGATGGAATATCATTGTCATCATCATATGCATTTCCATGGTTACACTCACTCAGATTCTAGGAATTGACTTTGACAGTAGAATAGTGAATGCTCACATTTTGCCATTGTTGCACTCAAAGTCTTTTGTAGTTTGTGCTTCCAAGCAAATGTCAAAAATTGTATGTTCTCCATGGAAGTCTGTGAAATTAGTAACAAGGTTTACAATTTTCGTGCTTGGTCAAACTGTTTCTCATAGTAAGGGCAATGTGGATTTGAATTGCTTCACTTCCGAATTTGCAAGATCTTCGATGTTCTTCGTGGCTTTGATTTTTCTCCTGGTTAGTTTCAGAATCTTACATATTTGCTGGTTATTTAGGTTCATGTTCATATTCATGTTCATACGAGAACTCAGGTTAAGAATACTTGTGATCTTTCTTGCAAAAAGATCAAGAATTACACTGTGGAACAGGACTGTTGTAGTACATCTTTCATTCTCCTAGCAATTGAGCATTACTTTGTGCGAGCTTTGAATCTGCACAGATTAATGGATGTGCTTTTACCTTCACTGACAAATTCATGCAAAGCCATCAGCCTCCTGGATTTACGTGTACTTGTGCATTTGCAAATTGTTTATCTGTAAAAGACCAAAAGCCAAATCTGGTAATTTATGGTGTAAGTACCCTTTTAACAAGGTTAACCTTTTCTGCCTGGAACAGAGAGTCATACAGCCTGGAAACAGGTCCTTCAGCCCAACTGATACATGTCGACTGTGCTGCCCAGAGAATTAGTCCCATCTGCCTGCATGTGGCCCATAGCCCTCTAAATCCACCCTACCCATGTACTTATCCAGATGGCTCTTAAGTGTGCCTGTCTCAACCACTACTTCTGGCAGCTCATTCCAAATATGCACCACCCTTTGCATGAAGAAGCTGTCCTGATGTCCCTTTTAAATCTCTCGCATTGATCTTAAACCTATGCCCTCTTGTTTTTAGCTCCCCCCCCCCCCACCTCCCTGGGATAAAGACTATGTGCTTTCACTCCGTCTCTGCCTCTCATGATCTTCTATACCTCTTTCAGGTCACCCCTCGATCTCCTGCATTCCAATCCTAGTATATGCAACCTCTCCTTGTAACTCAGGCCCCCAAGCCCAGGCAACATCCTGGTAAACCTTTTCTGCATTCTTTCTAGTTTAATAACATCTTTCCTGTAACAGGGTGACCAAAACTGGACACAGTACTCCAAGTGAGGCCTCACCAATGTCTAATACAACTGCATCATAACTTCCAAACTCCTATACTCAATGCCCTGATTGATAGAGGCCAGCATGCCAAATGCCTTCTTCACCACCCTATTTACCTGTGATGCCGCTGTAAGTGAACTACATACTTGCTCTCCTTTGTCCCTCTATTTCATAATACTCCCCAGGGCCCGACCATTCACTGTTTAAGTCTTACCCTGGTTTGATCTCCCAAAATGCAATACATCACATTTATCTAGATTGAAAGGCATTTGCAAATCCTCAGCCCACATACCTAGCTGATCAAGATATCCCTGTAATTTTTTTCATAACCTTCTACATTACCTACACCACCACCTACTTTAGTATCATCGGCAGACTTACTGACCATGCCTTGTGCATTCACGTCCAAATCGTTTATATAAATTACAAATAAAGGTCCCAGCACTGACCCTTGTGGCACACCACTAGACAAAGGGCTCCAGTCTGACAACCAACCCTTGACCATCACCCTCTGCTTTCTAGCACTGAGCTAATTATGAATCCAATCTGCTATCTCTAACCTTCCGGACTTGCCTGCCACGAGGGACCTTGTCAAAGGCCTCATGAGGAATTAAATGGACGTGTGCAATTGCAAATGAGATCAGATTACTTTATGTAGACCATTGTCTTTGAAGACTCTTAAGGTAATGATTGTTAATTCTATTCAGATACAGGCTTCAGAGAGAAAAGTGACCGAAAGGAAAAGAAGAATCTTTCCAAAAAAAATCAAACTCTTAAAATTCTCCAGGATTTCTCCAAAATTAGAGGGCACACCTTATAAGGTGAAAGGGGAGAAATTCAGTGGAGATCTGTTGCAAGGGATAAGATTTTTCACATGGAGGGTGGTAAATATCTGGAATGAGCTGCTCGAGGAGGTAATGGAGGCAGATGAAATAACAACATTTTAAAGGCATTTGGATGGGTATTTGCATCGGAAAAGCATGGAGAGATACAGGCCTAATGTGGACAAGTGGGATTCATGTGGATAAGCATCACGGTTGGCATGGATAAGTTGGGCAGAAATGGTCTGTTTCTCTGCTGTATGTTTCTATGATTTTTATGAATTACATTTTATAAAGTATCATATTAATGAGTTATCACAGTCAATGCATTCATATTTGTTCTACTGACTGAAAGAGTAACATTGGTTTCAACTGAGTGTGATAAATGATCTTCTTTTGTCCTAAACTCAGGAGAAGCAAGAACTTGAGACTCTTCAGCTTGCAGTTTTCAATATCTGAATCTCTGTCCTTTAATAAATATTTTTTGCCGTTATGATGCAGCATATTGATCCTGTCCTCCTCCTGGACTTGGCTGTGGATTATTTGTGAAATGGAAGTGAAATATTCTTCTCATGCTTGTGGTTCTGGTGGATTAAACATTATACATTCACCTCTTGGATCAAGAATGAAATTCTGTTTAGTCTGACAGAATGAAAGTGCCTTCTGTCTGCAAACTGTGGATTACAACATTACCTGCTGCTGAGCAATACATAATGGCCTTGTTAGTTATCACCACTGCTTATGAATTAGAATATTCAGGAACTTAGGCATGAGAAGAGGGCACAGAAAACAAACATGGAAGAGCAAACTATCTTCCCCACATTGTCTGGGTGAGATAGTGGTTTGTCTGTTGAGGGCAGTGGAATGTCTCTTGGCATTTCTTGTTCAATCATTATATGGATGGGCGCAAATGAGCTTTCATTGAGATTTACTCATGGCACAAATTGGGAGCAGGAAGGGAGATTACAGGAGGTCATAAATGTCTCATTTGAATAGAGAGTTTGGGTTTGTTGCCAGTTAGGACATGTTAACAAAAGAATTTTGAAGGGGAGTACTCTTGAAATAAATTTAACAGAAGTGCAATAATATCGATAAAGTAGTTGTATGCTCATAGAAAAAATGGTAACACAGCAAATGGTGGTCTGGATTTTGTGCATCTACATACAAGTCCCAGTCTCAATTCCATTTAAACAGATCTTCCAGTTTTTACCAGTTGGATTTGGCCTTTAAATCAGAGAGAACTGCAGTGAAGATTAATTAAAAATAAATATGTTATCATGAATTGTCATGACACAGTTGGGTTGAAAGATCTGCTTGAGTCATAACATTAATAAAAGATTTTTGTTTGAGCCAGCAATCTTAGGGAGGGACCAAACTATTCAGTTCTCATCAGATTATTTTCTGTTTTCTTTTTGTATCGGAGTTTGTCTGCTTGCAGGGAAATATATCTGTGTCTTTCAAGTTTGAGATGAATTCAAATCAGTATTTTTTCTCTCAACCTGCCTTATTCAGGTTGGATTAGTCATATTAAACTATCAGAAAGAGATGAATTGAGCAAGAGATTCCATGGAAGGACAATAATAAACTCTGAAAAGGTTAATATTTGGGGATCCTGCTGGTTGCCCATTAAAACCTAAAAAATGGTTCAATAGTTAAATCAGTTAAGCTTCTATTTCTGTGACGGGATTGTAAACTTGAAGCAATTTGGTTATATTGTTGTGGCCTTGAGGGTATGTAGAGATAATGTTGGTGATCCGACATTTTAAACACATAATATATCCTCTGATGTCAAAAACAATTTTGCAGATGTTTTATTTTTGTGACTTCCTGGCCTAGATTTGATCATTTCATTTTTTGAAATGGAACTGCATAGGACCAGGAGAGAATTTACTTCGATTTCTTTTCAGATATGTCATAAAATTAAGATTGTTCAGCACTGCATCAAAGGGCTCCAGTAAACTGCAAGCAACGTATTTCTTAATCGCACAGCCAGATTCACTCTGTGATTAACTTCAGCAAAAGCCTTCATTAAAGGTACTGGGTGCAAAATTCAGATGGAATGCATACAGAACTTTCGTTGTTATTGGTGCCATTTTGGTATGATTTGGTGGGGTGACACAGTGTATTTGTGAGGATATCAACACGTGTATAGCCAGCGCCCATCAATTATCTGAAGGGTTAGCAAATAGTGTCAGTCGGCATTCCACCAATGTCCTTCCTTATTCATGCTGAGCTGAACACACAGTCAGCTAAAGGAAGAAACTTGCCACTGCACTACTGAAAGGGATCATCAGCCACACCCGGTTTAGCAGCTGATTGATTTTCTGCAGTTCAGTAATCGTCTATAACTTCCTGGAGTTCCGTAAAGTTCAGCATTTGGCAGAGAGTGCCGAGTGGTGAATGATTCTGTCTTACACAAAACATGCTCATAGACATTTACTTGGAAGTCATTATGTCTGGGTGAATGAACTGGGTCAGCACAGAGGAGGAAGGGCTATTAGCAGAGGGCCCCATTCCCTCGGGGTACTTTTCTCCTGAAGCTCGGTGAGGGACTGTGATGGGTTTCCACTGTGACGGGTTTCTACACCAGTAATATTGTCCTCACTGAAATCTGGCACCTGCTCCACCACAGGGACATCTTCAGAATAGGAGGAGGAGCACTCCAGCATTAGTGCCCTGCAGAGGTAGCTTTGACCATAAACCAAGTGCATTCATTCCAGGTTTGAGCCAAAGAAGTTTATTAAATCTCAGGGCCATCATTCATGATTATACAAGGAAGTTCACCATCATTCTCTTTTAAATGAGAACTGGCTGTTTTCCTCATTCACCTTTGCTCTGACCAGCAAGCAGAATAAGCACATATTTTGTGGGAGGATTGCAGGCTTCAGCAAGTGCAGGATACCCATCACCTGCACAGACATCATGTTACAGGTAGTGTGCATCAACTTTGAGATGTACTGCATGCAAACTCTCCCTGCAAAGTCCAATTTGTTTTTAACCATGAAAATCACAAACAAAACTGCAGAAGCTGGAAATTTGAAATAAAAATAGAAAATACTGGAAACATGCAGCAGGTCAGGCAGCACAGGGGAGGGAGAATCAAAGTTAGCACTTCAGGTTGAACACTGTCAGATTATGATTGCAGGGAGGCAAGAGATTCATACTGCAATCACTCAAATAGTGTCTTGGAACACAGGAAAGTGGCCATTATCCTGACAGCAGTATGAGTATCTTCATGTTGTCATGGACCATGGTGCCAGTACAAATGGTGGCTTCTGGTTGACCAAGATTTCTGGCAGATGACATGACCAATGACACCAGCCCAACACTCAAGCCAGCATAGACAACCTATATGCAGTGAGGGCCAGATGGCTACATGAAATGTGACAGCAAACCTGTGCTGAAACTAGACCTCCATGGCCTTGCTCTGGACTGTTCTGCAGAAGTCTGGGAAAGAGTGGGTGTCAAAAATCACGGTCTGCAGCTCAAACTTGCCAACAGCCCTTTGGCAAGCAATTGAATAAAAGTAGCAAGTGGAAGGGAGGATGCACCTTACAACCCGCTTCTGGCTGGACCATCAGTGAACAACTTGCCTGTCAATTCAACCCCTATTTCCACATTCACCCGCAGGCCTGCATCTTATCTCTCCTCTGCTGATCATCACAGTGGCTGCCGTGTCCCAGTGAAAAAGCATTGCGTACCAAAGCATGCCATATTAAAAAAGAGAGTACAGAGGTCATCAAATTTGCTTGAAGGATTATCGCAAACAGGGATTAAAATGCCTGGCTTTTGATCAACCAACCACTGAGTCCAGATGAAGGGTCTTGACCTGAAACGTTGACTATCCACTTGCCTCCATGGATGCTGCCTAACCTGCTGAGTTCCCCCAGCAGTCTTTTTTTTTGGATCCAGATTCTAGCATCTCCAGTCTCTTGTGTCTCCATTAAGCTCAACCAGTTGGGTGTAAGTGGTAGTGGGCTGGGCTGTTTTCCTGATCAGGACACTAGTGGAGTGGCGGTGTTGAGATCATAATTGCAGTTGTCCTGAGGAAGGGCAGCAGATTCATCCACTGGAGGAACAGATCAAGAATGCCAGTCATCTGTTGGACAGATTGCTGGACTGCGGTGTTGCTTCGCAAGCACCTCGGGATTCCGCCATTGGCAATGATGGTCGCGGTGTAAACTCCGCAATAGTAAAACTTCTGCTGCAGCATCCAAACATCAGCTGGCTTCTGGTGGTGCTGCACTGGGAGCTGTGAGAGTCACAGTAAGATGCTGCATTTTAACTTGCATCCTGGAGAGTATGAACTCTGAGCTCTGTGCAGGATCCTGTGCAGAAT
>JARFYF010000069.1:10424134-10435706 GCA_030265395.1 Rhina ancylostomus
TCAACACTGGTACCCCACAAGGCTGCATCCTTAGCCCTCTACTCCCTATATACTCATGACTGTGTGGACAGATTCTGCTCTAACTCCATCTACAAGTTCGCAGATGATACCACCGTAGTATCTTAAATAATGAGTCAGAGTACAGGAAGGAGAAAGAGCTTAGTGATGGTGTTATGACAACCTTTCCCTCAATGTCAGCAAAACAAAAGGGCTGGTCATCAACTCCAAGGGGGTATTGTACATGCATCTGTCTACATCATTAGTGCTGAGGTCAAGAGAGTTGAGAGCTTCAAGTTCCTGGGAGTGAACATCACCAATAGCCTGTCCTGGTCCAACCATATTGATGCCACGACCAAGAAAGCTCACCAGCACCTCTACTTCCTCAGGAGGCTAAAGAAATTTGGAATGCCCCTTTTGACACTCACCAACTTTTATCAATGCACCATAGAAAGCATCCTATCAGGATGCATCACAGCTCAGTATGGCAACTGCTCTGCACAGGACCACAAGAAACTGCACAGAGTGGGAACAGTGCAGCACATTACAGAAACCAGCCTCCCCTCCATGGACTGTCTACACTTCGCTGTCTTGATGAAGCAGCCAACATAATCAAAGACGCCACCCACCAGGGTCATTCTCTCTTCTCCTCTCTCCCATCAGGCAGGAGCCTGAGGGCACATACTACTAGGCTCAAGGACAGCTTCTATCCCACTGTTATAAGACTACTGAATGGTTCCCATACGAGACGGACTGTTGACCTCACAATCTACCTCATTATGACCTTGCACCTTATTGACTACTTGCACTTTCTCTGCAGCTGTGTCACTTTACTCTATTCTGTTATTGTTTTACCCTGTACTACCTCAATGCACTGTGTAATTAACTGATCTGTATGAACAGTATGCAACACAGTACCTCGGTACGAGTGACAATAATAAACCAATACCAATAATTATCACTATTCAACATCCATGTTAAATTACACAATGATCAAAGGTTCCCCAGTTTCAATTAATGAAAAAGTAGGAACTTTTACAAGGTTTGCAGATGAATATCAAAAGCACTATTTTCCAACATCTTGCCCACTGCTAGTCATTCAAACACCCCAAATGGGAGGACATCACCTAGTCCTTGCTCCACACTGTGCCGTCAGCCAATTTCCACCTTCCAAACCAAACAAATTCACAAATTCAGTAATACGTTGGAAGTGCAAGGCCATGGGAGGCTTCGAACAAGGATGTGGCGGCTTTCATTAATGGTTTCAAATCACTCTAGAGGAAACTGTAGCTCATTCAAGAATTGATGCTAGACAACCATGCCAATGACAAAAGGCAGCAGAGAGAAAGCATGTCTGGCATCACTTGCTTCCATGCACCCTCACCACAAACATACCCCGAGGCAATGCTGCCTCCAGACAGCCAAGAACCATACAAGGGCAACAACTCGCGAGTGAAGGCACATCATTACTCAGTTTAACATTACCAGCCAGATATTGGCACTCATGCAGTTTAGAAAGTTTGAAAAGGGAACTAAAGGAAAAAAATTGAGGGGGTTATGGGGAAAAAGCTGAACCACGTGGCTCTTGCAGAGAGCCAGCTCAAATGGGCCAAATCGTTGCCATCTGTGCTTCATTGTTGCACAAATCCATAGAATCAAAGAGAGAAGCAGTAGGTGCAGCCTCAGCTAAATGCCAGCTTTCAGGTGGTGCTGCCAACACTACATACAAGAATGAATCACGGCTATTACCTGCTCATGCTCCACACACCTCACAAAAACCTATCAATCTCGATAAGCATTTTTAATTGACCTAGCTTCCACAGTTTTAGAGAAAAGGTTTAAATTTTACTTCAAAAGGCCAGGCTCTAAAATTGCACATCCCCTTAATGCAGTGCGTGGAGCATGATCAATGAAAATTAGAATCAACAAATCCCATTATTAAACCACTCTCCCCAGAAGGGCCTTCACAGTCCACAGAGCTCACTCATACTGCCCAACTCAAGCATCCTTCCTGCTGATTCACACAGACTTGGAAAACTTCAAACATTTCACTTATATCCCCTATCTTCCATATAGGAAATAGGATTTCAAACCTTTGTCAGTGAATCCTTCTGGTTTGCCTTTACCTTTTATTTGGTTTTCTCAGCAAAGAATCTAAAAGAACTTTTCCTACTTGCTTTCATAATGATTACAGATGTAGAACCCACATTGATTGAGCACCGTCATTTATACAGTACCTATAACACTAAAGTGCCAGAAGGCATTTGACTGGAGTGATTAATAAAATGTGGGGAAAAAGGACACCTCAATACTTATACAAAAGCTGTACGTTATAGAGATGCACTGATAGATTAAACTTACACGAGTTAAATGGTGAACTATGCAGGGGCTTAGGCTCAAAGCTTGTCAGACTGGCATTCCAGTTTGTTACAGAGACCACTGTACTTTGAGGTCTCAATTGTGAAAGATCCATCATTTCAAAAAACGGGAGTTCTGTGCCCTGACCAGTGTTCCTCCTCAATACAACCAAAAGCAGATCAACTGGTCGGTCATTTTCTGTGGGGAAAAAGGCACAAATATCCCCCCATGCAACAATGACTATTTCATTGGTTATATCTCACTGAGGACAAGGCACTAGAGAAATTAAAGTGCTCTCTACTCAATGCCTAAAGTCACTGTAGATAGCTAGATAGCATTTGTTAACAGGCTAACAACTATTTTTAAAATTTTTATACTGTATGCACCTCAAATCTACAAAACCCCACTTCCTGACAGATTTAGGCACCAAAATTTCCCATTTACCCAGATTGAGAGACATGTATGGTGAGTGTGCACTTTAATCAGTGCTGCCACAGTAGTAGTCAACGTTCAAGTCACCCTTTCCTGGAGGTCAGTTTTAAGTATAAACATATAGCCAATCAGAACTCCTCAGCTTGAGGACTTAACTTTCTACCTCTCTCCCGACCACCCCACCACAGCACCACCCACCTCGCCCCCATACCTAACTCTAGATTTGCAGTAGTGGAAAACAGGCGGCTGATGCTGCACACTCACGGTTCTTGATTGTTATAGAACACTTGTGATTCTCAGCAAAACATCCATTGCAGCCAAAGCCAAATGGTTTACAAGAATGTAAACTTAACCCGAACAAAGTTAGTTCCAGTCATACTCCAATGAGGTAGCCGGTTTGTACCTTATGCCTGTATTCCAACCAACACAAACCACCCTTTGTTTCTGAAGTCACAATATTTTACTGTTCAGCTATAAAAATATTACAAGCAACATGCAATAGATACGGGGGCATAAACAAACACTGGTCATCATTGCCAAAATAACTAGTCAAGATATTATGTTTACATGCAATTCTATTCTGTTTAGATTTCATTCATTTACAGGGCATACTTAAGGTACATCACCACCGTATTGACTCAAAACCATTTGTGGATAGCCAATCAATTCAACCACTCCAGATTTCTCTCACACCCATGCAGCTTAAACAACAAATTACTTGTGGTAGGACTTGCTCCAGATTCAGAAGGTGATGGGTTTATCCCCACCTCTGTGACTCAGGCCCTAAAGTCTATGTTCCATTCAATGGAGTTGAGGGGTATTACCTTTCAGAAAAGTTCAAGCCATGGTTTGGCCTGCTAGGGAGTCATAAAAGATAGTAAAACAGCATTCAAAGAATAGGGATTCTATGTTCTGGTCACTATTTATCCCTGAAGTATTGGTGTTTATTATTGTCACTTGTACCGAGGTACAGTGAAAAATGTGTCTTGCGTACCAATTGTACAGATCAATTCATTACATAGTGCAGTTACAGGTCTGGTCAATTATCACACCATGGGTCACTACAGGCACAAATTTCTTAAACAATTTAGGTACATACTGAGATTATACAAAGATACATTACAAGATATTCTCTTTAAAACTCACTCCCAAGTTTTTAAATCTGACTGTCAGAAGGACTGAACACCTTCATTGGGACTAAGAGCAGATGCAACCTTTTAAAAGCATGCACAGCACCTGCAGAAATCCTTGACTCCCACTTCGCTCCTGTGCACCTGTTAGTGGAGAATGGCTCCAAACAGTGGAAAGCATTGAGCAAAGGTCCCAAGCTTGACAGCTACAGCTCTAATGTCCATTGTGGACTGGATTCCCCGACGGTTGAGCAGGTCAGGTTACATCCCTCTGGCACAGGATCCAGTCCTGCTAAAAACAATACGTTCCGTTGGGCTTGCAAACATCCACTCCCAGATTCCTGCCCTGGAGGGATGATCGGACAAGTTTGAGCAGACTGGTAGCTGCACTGGGTAGGAAGTACGGAGAAATCACAAAGAGGAAACTGCAAAACTATATATTTACTGTAATTTCAGGCCAGCTAACTCCTCCTTTGTCAGCTCTCCCCCAAGGTACTCTTGACAATATTTGTGTTTAAACAGCAAGCGCAATGGTAGACTTTGTTCTCAAACAGAGGGGAGCTGGAATTTTTTTTCTGGAATTGCAAGCTGAAGGGGCTTCAGGGAATTCAAGGTGTGGCTTCATTATGTGGCACAGGAGATAAACATGAGAATGTAGCGGCTAGCTACACTGAATAAAGACACGAGACACTTGTTTGGAGTCCAAGAGTCGAATGAACGACTGAGGTGCACTGTCCCTTTAATAAACACAGTTCCCGCGCTGACATCAGGCGCAGGTCACGTGACCTTCCTGCGCGCGGGCTCTACTAGCCCAACAAAGGAGGAGTGCCCTGCGCCATCTTGTGTCGGGCCCTCCGACGACGCTCGTGATCGTGGGAGCCGGTTTGTGAAAGGTAAGTCGCCACAAGAACATCTTTTTTTAAAAGAGGCAAAACACATAAATAAACCAGTTGTGATAAATTACAACAAACCATTTGCTTCTGGACAGATTCAAGAGGCATGTCAAGGTGAGCACTGAAGAAATATACTAAGATGTGGTGTTCACTTATGCAAGAGACTTTCATCCATTTTGGTAAAAGCAGGATACTTGCATCTGACAGGTATGACCTTATTTGTGTTCAGTCATCCTTAATTACAGACTAGCAATTTCCCAACAGATGTTAGATGAACAAAGAGGAATAGTAAGCCACAAGGTCTCTCACTACCATTTAAGAGAATCATGACTGATGCATTTTTCTTTGTATCACGCAACAGATTTCTACAGTAACATACAGTAACAAGTCAGTTAAGTGAGTGAACATTTATCCATAAATGATAAAATAGCTTAAATTTTGCCAAGAGTCTAGATTTGGGCTTCCAAGTTCAATAGAGACTACCTACAGTACTCTTCATCCATTAAAGGACAGAATGACAAAAAAAATCAATTGAAGGCATTAAATGGATTTAATGTGATACAGAAGTGACTTATACCTTTCAGAACTTTACATGCAAAAGAAGCGCTACACAAAAAAGGCAAGGGAAATAAAAGTGTGTACAAAGAGACAAAATTAGCACCAATCTTGGTAAATGGAAGAGATACAATAAAAGGCAACAAAAAGCAGCAGGAAAAGAAATTTACAAGGGATATCAACGGTTTTACATTTCTACAAGGGAGAACAGTCAGGGACAAGATTGCCCCTTTTTCAATAAAGCAATGATATTGTGAGGGACAGTAAATATTTGAATAATTACATAGTTGTCAGCACTCAGAAGAGCATTCTGAACACCATGAAAATTAACACCGAATTAGGGACAAACACGGTTAGCAAAAGAAAAATTACAAAATATGGTACTCAAGACTGACAAATCTTCAGGACCAGATAGCTTCCATCCTAAGATTTCAAACAGAAGCAGCCAATGATATTGGAAAATTGGAGCACCTCTAATGCTCAATTCAAATACCATTTCTTTAAAATGAACAATTGCTCATATTATTCTGCTATTTAAGGCATAATAAACATGAGAATATGAATGAGCAAATTAGGATCCCTGCAAACAGTTGTGGATTTTAAAATTAATTACAGCCTTGAATACAAACATGAACAGGTCACTCAGCCCTTCGAGCCTGTCCCACCATTCATGATCATGGCTGATTCATGCCTGCCTCAATGCTAGTTCCCTATTCTTCAATCTTTCAAACATTTATCTCCACCATAAGAATCTAGTGATCGGACCTTCACAGAATTCCAGAGATTCACTACCCTCAGAAGAAAATTCTGTGTACCTTAGTTTAAAGTGGCCAGCTATTTTGTAGCTATGACCCCTTGTTCATGATTCTTCCACTAGTGAAAAATCTCAACATCAACCCTGTCAAGTCCTCTTAGGACCTTATAGGTTTTAATAAAATCATTCCTCATACTTCTAAACTGCAAGGAATATAGCACCTTGATAGAACAACACTCATTCCAGGTAGTAGCCCAGTGAATCTCCATTCAACTGCCTCCAATGCTACAATGTTTATTTAGGCAAGGTGACCAGAGCTGTATTCCAAGTGTTGCCTCACCAACACCTTGTGCAACTGTAACAAAACCTCTCCATTTTTAAATGCCAACCCTTTCTCAATAAAGCCCAATATACCATTTGTTGCCTTAGCTACTGTTGGACCTGCCAGCTTTGAGATTCATGCACCAGAACACCTAGATCCCTTTGAACTTCATTCATTTGCAATCTCTCTCCTCCCCCTCCATTTAAATAACGCACTTCAATAAGAATCAATAGTTGTATTATGTCCATTCAACTCCATTCGCCAGATTTTCAGCCAATTAATCTATACTCCACTGCAGAATCAAAATGTCTCATTATAACATGCCCTTTCACCTATTTTCCGCAACCCTCTGGGATAAGAAGTCCAGAGATTCACAACCCTCAATGAAAAAATCTTAAATCTAGTCCTAAATCTCCAGCCCATTACCTAAAGACAATACTTTCTATTTCTAAACAATACAAACCCTCCAAACACTCACCCTATGGAAAACTCAAACATGCAACATAAATAAATACTTTCTAAATAGTAAAAAGCAGAGGACCAGAGGCTTTGGATAGGATAGAAATGGGCAGATAGAAAAGGATCGTTAGCATCCTGGCTTTGATATCTAGAAGAACAAGGAGTGCTGGGAATTACCCTAGTAGTCTGGACACCATGAAGGACATTACCTTTGCAAGGGAGCATGGCCTCAATTTACTAGCATGATACACAAACTTCAAGGATCAAGTTGAATCCTTAAACAAGAATTTCTTGGAATTCAAAAAGAGCGATTTGATCCACATCTCAACATATTAAGAGGAAAATGCTAGGATTGCAAGTAGCTAATTACACCGATTGAAGAATCTGTAACAGTAGCAAAAGACATTGGGATCAGTGCTTGATCCATTAGTTCCCAAATTGCATTAATAAAATCAGAATAAGATGCATAATTACTAAACCTGTGTTACATTTAAGTGAAAGGCTATAAACTCAATATGGACAACTGTAACAAATTTCTTCGTAATAAACTTGCCATTCAGTATATAATTGACTCAATAGATAATTGAGGGACACTGCATTTTGACCAGAATGCAAATCACAGGAGGAAATAAAGATCTAAATAGGGTGGAGCGGCAAGGGGATCAATACACAACCACAGATGCGACAAGTTAATAAAGCCATTTTAAAATTCTACTTCTAGGAAGTAGAAAACTGGAAAATGTTAAACTTGCATCAGATGATACATGGTGCTGTGCACAACTATAGCATAATTCATATTCCTAAAATTTCCATTTAGTCAAATTTGCCATCAGGTAACAATGTAATCGCAATACTTCTCAATCCCAATGGCGTTTCCTTCACCTGAAACCCTTCAGAGAAAAATCTTAACCTTGCTTCCTTTAAATGATCATCGGTTGGAAGCAGTGTTAAATGGACTCTTAAGAGGAGTGGGACAAAGCTAATGTGGAGCATAAACACCATCTGGCAGAAGATAGACCAAATGTTGTGTATCAAAATGGTATCCTCTGCAAGTGAACCTTCCCATAGAAATTTCAGATTACACATTTAAACCACAATGCAGGTCAAATGGTGGTGCCATGACAAATTTTGTTCAGGTAAACCAGGTCAGTGGTACATTGATTTACCAAGGACCCTTCTGAGTTGGACAAAGGCCAAACCTACCAAACACATCAAGAGTTAAAATAAACAACTTCAAAACTTGCATGTGTACTCATGGTTTAAATTTAAAACCTCTACTGAACATTTGCTCTCTGTCCCTTGCAAAGGGCAGGCTGCCTCATCAAGTAAAAGGACTAGACTGCTGACTCACAAGACAATACAACAGAGCAACCTTAACCTTCAGCTGGGTAAGAGAGCAGCCTCCAAGTCTTTGCACTTAACAGATTAATGTCCTAACCCAGTAGGGTTATTTTTAAAAATGTCTGTCAACCATCAACCATCTTCCTTTTCAGAAGCTATTGGATTCAGCTAACCTAATAGTGTTTGGTCATTGGATGGCCTAACCATATTTAAAAAAAAATTCTGCCTACCTCTTCCCTTTATGTCTCAGCACTCAAATTAACAACTCTGATCAAGTATATTTTCCTTGTCTACCTCTTTATAAATGCTTCAAAACTGCAAGTTGTTTTTTGTTCAGAAAAGATGGCAATTAAAAGTGTACAAGACCACAATGGACATAAAACACATACACTTCTGCAAAATTATCATGCTCTCTGGGTGCCCCAAGGCATACCGTACTCATGAAGCTACTTAGAAACCTAATCACTGTGGCTTTATAGGAAATAACAACTCAAACCACACCAAGTGCAAGAGTGGAGAAATCTGTTTCCTTGGTGATGTTCACTGAGGGATACTTTACTCTTGGTACCACAGAAGTTAACTACTATCCTTCAAAACTGTACCACGCAAAAGAAGCTGGTGTTGCTTTTTCAGACCCAAGAAACAGCACCTCAGTGCAGCTCTCCCCCTCCAGAGGTACCACAAATCCACCAAGCCAATAGCTGACACTTTGTAAATTAGTACCAAGTCTATACTATTGACGTTAACTTTGGGTAATCTAAGGCTGTTTAACTAGGGATTATATCCTTGTCAGTACATAGCTTCATGATATTTAAGGGTGTCCTGAACACCCATCTTATTCTTCCAATGGGCTGTACAGCCACTTGCAATGGGAGAGAGCACCACTGCACCAAAAATATACTTCCACTTGAGACCAAAATTAAGGACTATGAATATAGGATAGGAACTAATAACCCAAAGGGGAATTCAGGAGAAACTCCCTGACCCATAGGTGGAAATATGGAACTCTTTACCACATGAGCCCATTAATGTAGATACATTGAAAGAGGAAGCTGGATAATCAGAAAGAAAAACAGGAGGACATGCTGTGAGTCAGCAGTCTGGTCCAGTTATTCAATAAGGCCATTAAGCTCATTGAGCAGTTGGAACTTGGAGTGTAAACCAGTTGTCCTGTATCTGCAAGCTCCTATCTCTTTTGGCAAAAAGGGGGCGGGGGGAAGGGAGAAATAAATCTCTGGAATTCTCTACAGGGTTGCAGGTGCCACATCATTGGTAAGGAGGTAAAAACAAAGATACATGTTTGACAGATCAGAATTGAAGGCTCTGGGGAATTGACACAGAAGGGGAGGTGGCCTGGGGCAGATCAGCTGTGATCATGTAGAATAGTGGGGCAGGTTTGAGGAACCAGGTAGCCCACTCCTGGTCCTATTTCCTCCAGAGCTTCCATTAAAGCTCAATCACATCATTACAGCAGTCTTTTGGTTTAGGGGAAAACAGGAGAGGTTTGGGAAGCAATGGATTACACCAAGTAACTTCACTGTCTGATGGTGAAGCCAGCCAATTGAGTGTAACAGACCTGGGTAACAGCTGAACTTAACGTTAGTACATAACATATGGATGTTAGTCATAATGCTGCAACATTCATACAAGATGCCCTTACAGGAAGTAAACCCCATCCTACTTCATCACTAATGATTACAGTCATCAGGCAAATGAAACAGTTCCTGACAACTCAATGTAAATATATGGACTGTTTTAGGAACTGGTAAGCTGCTAAGAGCCAGAAATTCCAGGTCTGATTTGTGATCTGTGTGTGCAGAACCATAAAACAAAGTGGTTACGCTGAAGGAGACTGGCACACAATTGTTTTCATTCAAGAATCTTGACAGCAAATCAGTGGGGAAGAAATAATAGTTCTAGAAATACTTCAAAAAAAAAGCTGGGTGAGAGCTGGACTTGAGTTGCAAATGCGATTTCCTAGGAAGACCAAAATACAGTTTAAATCCTAAGTGTCTGTTCCACCCTCCATTATCATGGCAGTTTGATGACAAACTCAAAGCCTTTGCCAAATATCCATTTGGTTAATAGAAAGTCTATGATCTTAGATTTGAAGCGAACTATTGACCCAGCATCAACTGCCACCTTTCCTTGCAGGAAGGAAGGTTCCAAACTTCATACTCAAAGGACTCCTAAATTTTAGATTAGATTCCCACCTCTTAGTTATCCCCTCCAGAACAACTTCAAATGGGACAGTAGAGATAATGCAATTACAGACCTTTTTTTGATAGATTGTGGTAGGATTCATTTTGAAATGATTCTTTGAGGTGGTGATGCATATGGTTATTTATGGAAATGCAATGGATATAATCTATGGACTTTTAGAAAGTCTTTGGCAAGTGACCACACAAGACCAAGCTGACAAGGAGAATCAAGTTAGCAGATTGCAGAAAATTAAATTATAAACTAATTGCAAGGGAGGATATCAGGAGCATCTCAGGGTGGGCGGATCAA
Source organism: Rhina ancylostomus (assembly GCA_030265395.1). Classification (NCBI taxonomy): domain Eukaryota; kingdom Metazoa; phylum Chordata; class Chondrichthyes; order Rhinopristiformes; family Rhinidae; genus Rhina; species Rhina ancylostomus. The sequence continues at coordinate 10,434,887 of JARFYF010000069.1, forward strand.
AATACTCACTATTAAGTAATGACGTAGATCTAAAACAGATTACAGATTAGGGTCCAAGGACCACAGATGCATTGGGATACTGATGAAGTGGTAAAACGAGGGGAAAACAAGCAATATCATTGGATATAAAATGCTTCTGGAAATCAAGGTGGTAATGGGTGTATTGAAACAGAAGTCATGAAGGGGAAGGGCAATGTGGAAGTACCTTAAGACTGACTGCAGAGGTTCAAGGTGCCAGCTGACTTCTCAAGGGCAACAAACAAGGTGTTATCAGTAACTCCCACATCCCAGGAAGTGAATCACAAAGGGGTTTTGGAAATTTCAGCTCATTAAAAGGTTCACCAGCTAGATTCCGAAAATGAGAGGGTTAGCCTACAAGGAGAGGTTGAGTCGCCTGGGACTATACTCACTGATATTCAGAAGAATGAGAGGGGATCTTATAGAAACAAAATTACGAAAGGGATAAATAAGATAGAGGTAGGAAAGTGATTTCCACTGGTAAATCAGACTTAAACCAGTGGACATAGCCTTAATATTCGGGGAATAGATTTAGGATGGAGATGAGGAGAAACTTTTCCCAGAGGGTAGTGAATCTGGAATTCTCTGCCCAGGGAAGTAATAGAGACTACCTCATTAAATATATTAAAGACAGTTAGATAAGATTTTTGCATAGTAGGGGAATTAAGGGTTATGAGGAAAAGGCCGGTGGGTGGAACTGAGTCCACAACCAGATCAGCCATGATCTTATTGAATGGCAGAGCAGGCTCGACAGGCCAGATAGCTGACTCGTGATCCTATTTCTTATGTTCTTACGTTACAA
>JARFYF010000069.1:10832454-10846638 GCA_030265395.1 Rhina ancylostomus
TGGTTTGACCTCCCAAAATGCAAGACTTTTTATTTATCTGGATTGAAAGCCGTTTCTGTTATTGTAAGTGAGGACCGATTGGGCCCTTTCCACTAGTTGATTGGTGTCTGTCACTTTCAGGCCGATGGGACAGAGTGGACGGAAGAAGGTTTTCCGTCTGGGTGATGTGGTGCAGCAGCTGCCCGTGGATAAGATAGACAAGCTGAAGATTGGAGCCCTGCAACGCATCCTCAACTCGGAGAAAGCGGTGGCACGAGGCGGAGCCGGTCCGGTGCGTGTAACTTTTAACTGACTGTGTCCACGGTGCCTCTGTTTCTGATTTGGGCCCGTGTACGAAATCAAGCCTGCCGCAGCAGTCAATAAAATCGTGGTCCGTCTTCCACCTCAGCTGCATTTTCCTGTGATATCCTCATGTTCCTTAATTCCCATAAAACTAATCTTTGTTCTGAATTTATTCAAAGGCTTGGGCACTCATACCCGCCTGGTTAGAGAATTCCAAAAATTCACAATCCTTGGCGAACGGTTTTCTGCTCCCAAGTGATTGGCTTTTTTTGAGAACATACTCCCCGGTTTTAGACTTTTCAGCCAGATGAAACAGTCTGTACTCTGTGAAGTTGAATATTTCAATGTGATCACCTCTCAAAAAATCCAGAGAAAAGAGGCCCATTCTACTTGATCTCCTCTCCCAGGACAGCCCTCTTGTCTGTAAATCTAGTGAACCTTTATTTGCACCTTCTCTCTCGAAGGCAACTCCTTCCTCCCTTGGGTAAGAAGATCAAAACTGTGAATGATGCAGCATGTGTTCTCTCACCTAAGCTCGTAATTGCAGCAAGACTATTATTCTTAAACATTTGATTACCATCCTAAACCCCAAAATAAAGCCAAATAATACCATTTGTCTTCCTTTTTTTTCACTACTTGAAATCTCCTATCCATGTACTTATCCAGATGGCTTTTAAATGTTGCTTATGTGCTCGCTTCAACTATTACTTCTGGCAGCTCAGTCCAAATACGCACCACCCCTTGCATGAAGAAACTGCCCCTGATGTCCCTTTTAAATTTCTCACCTCTGATCTTAAACCTACGCCCTCCTGGTTTTAGTTCCCACTCCCTGAGAAAAAGACTGTGTGCTTTCACCCTGTCAATGCCCCTCATGATCTGTATCCCTCTATCAGGTCAGCCCTCGATCTCTTACGTTCCAGGGAATAAAGTCCAAGTCTATGCCCTACTTGAAATCTCTACAATGTGTACTGTGACTGTTTAATTCATCTCTTTACTTTAAAGTATTAAGTAAATCAATGTAATGTTCCAAGTGCCTGAGTGTTTGTTTGATACACCAGAAACATAAATGTCCACTGGGACTGTACAATGCTTGTGGAAGAGCTTACTCTGATATTGTGTACTCAGAGTTCCATGACTTGTGCCAGGCTAACTGAGGGAAGTTTTAGGGAAGCTTTGACTGTATATTTGACCATAGATTATTAAATGGTATGGATAATGAAGTTGGTTAAGGTCACCCAGGAAGATAGTAGTCAAGGTATTGGATAAAGTAACTGTAGATATGTACACAGAGAAGGAAGGATGTCAATTATAGAGCAAGATGAAGTAGAATGTGATGAGGATTGTGTGAAACGTAAACAGTGGCACAGAGCAGTTGGACTACATGACTTTAATCTGTGACTTAAGTAAATTATAGATGGAAGATTAGACACTGAGTATAATAAATATTTGGAAGAACATCCATAATAAACACCTAACATAGAACAGTACAGCACACTTGTTCTCCTATTTGACAGTGAAATGGAGACAAATTCACGAGATTAAAATATTGAGTCTAGAAATGATGGATGTTGTAACAGACCTGTTAGCACAATGATAGTTTGAGATCCTTGGTGTTAAATGGTCTTTTCATGTTTGCAATCTGCATAATACTGGGTTTTTATGACCATGGGTCAGACTGCAGTGTAACCCTGGCTAAACGTGCTTGAAGTCTTACCCATTGTTATTAGCGGTGCTGAAGAGCATGCAGTCACCTTGCAACAACAGTCCAATTCTGATCGGGGAGCTCAGCAGCAGTTTACAAGGTATGCATGCCTAACCCCACACTGGAGCAGGCAGTGAGTGCGTTTACGTCTGAGTAGATCTGTTATTGTTGGATGTAAGCAAGATTGGAGACTTCTATATAATGGGCAGAATCAACTTGGTTGATCATCAAAGGCTTTCACTTGGTTTTGCAATGTTTTTCTTTCCAATGACTGGATAAGTAGGGAGATTTGTTAACCATTCATTTTCATCCAGATCCGTGTGAAGATCTTGGCACGTCTTGTGACACAGTTTGATGGGAAAATGAAAGGCGAAATGCTGGATTTCATCCTTGAGGATATTCGAAACCGTGTCGACCTTGCATTTGCGTGGCTGTACCAAGAGTACAACCTGTACCTCAGCCAATGGCCCAATGGCACGCTTGAGAATTATGACGAGTGTCTGACCAGCCTGTTGTCAGGCCTGCAAGAGAAACCAGACCAGAAGGACGGGTCAGTAAGAGCGAGGATGTGGAATTTGCTTGGTTACTTGCTGCTTGTGTTGCTTGTTCGGTTTTCTCCTCCCATCTCTCACTGGTTTAGAGTTCTGGCTGTTTGAACTTGTTCCAATATTGTGATCACCACTATGAGCACTGCGACTTGTGCCCAGCTAAAGGAAAAGCTATATTGAACATTGAGGGAATCCTTGTATGGTTGATGGCATATTACTAAATGGTTGTGGATCAACAAAAATGGTTTAAAGTCACGCAGGGAGCAAATAGGATAAATTGATGCTAGATACATACAGAAGAATGAAGGGACATCAATTATAAAACAAAGATGCAGTAGAAAGGCAGGAAGATAAGAGGAAGCATAAACACTGCCATATAATATTTGAACAAAAATGGCCCTTTTCTGTGAATTAAATACTTAAATTATAGACGGAAGATTAACTGGGATATAATAGATATCAGGAAGAATTGCTTAAAGTAGTTCCCTTAGAGTGAGTGCAAGAAACATTTCTGTTGCATGGCAGTTTGATCGCTGACTGCATGGCACAATTTCGGCCATGCGTTAAGTGGTAGCCGCAAGCTGGCATCTCGTCAGGTGATGGATGGAAACCATAGGTGGGCCCAGATGTTGCTTGTACTGGATACTGATAGGAGTCAGGCCATTGGCCAGATACAAACCTGAGGAGCAATGTTGCTTCACTCAACAGATGATTCTGATGGAAAGGATTGGAGTTTGTTTTGTCCTTCTCCTTCAGCTGTGTGAGTGCAGTTTTGATTGGGAAGATTTGTTAGCATGATTCTGGCTTGCATCCTCTAAAGTAGAGCTCGTAAAATACAGCTGTCTGTATCCTTGTTTTCAATAACTGCTATGCACCCTGTGATACTGAATCACACTGGCTCCCAGCCACTGTCTCAAATTAAAATTTCTCATCCTTGCATTCAAACTCATCTGAGGTCTTTTGTCCTCTGCCTCCTCACTAAACTCTCTTAGATCTCAGTGCTTTTCCAATTGCGGTCACTTGCTTGTATCTGATTTTCATCACTACACCACTTGGCTTGGTTCCTTGAACTGCCTCAACCCTAAGCTCTTGACAAGATGACAATTGTGGTTCAATTGGTCTCACTCTGACTTTTGCGGAGACTTAAGCACAAGAATGTGTAGATTGCCAATGTCAGTGGAATGATGAGAGAGCCCTGCATTGTTGGAGGTGCTATCTTTGGAGGAATTGAGGCCTTGTCCTCTCTTCCAGGTAGAGTTAAAATATGGCTATAGCACATGTGAGAGTTATCCTAAATAAAAAGCCACTATGTATCCCTTCATCAACATAATTAAAACAGACTATCTGCTCATTATCGCAGTTTGTCAGGTCAAATTGGCAGTTGTGTCTCTTATATTAAGAAGTATTTAATTGGTGCAAAGTACTTAGGAAGGTTGTGAAGAGTGCTACGTAAATACATTTCTTTCCTGCTCTAAAATGTTCCTCTGTGTAACTTTTTGGCCATTCTTTTGGTTAAGTCGATCTCTGATGTGGGTCATGTGGTGTTTTGTTTGCGAATGCTCCTGTAAAACACTTGGGATCCAAAAGTAAAATACTGAAGATGCTGTAAGTCTGAAATAAAACAGAAAATATTGCAGGCCAGGCAGCGTCTAAGAGAGAAACAGAGTTAACCTGTCGGGTGTATTATCTCAGGGTCTTGGGATGTTCTGGCTTACAGAGAAGGCATGACTTAAATGCAGGTTGTTGGTGTTTATATTTGTGATCTTTAGGTTCTTGTAATTCACCTGTAGACCCTCTTTCTATGGGTTGGAATGTTTTCTCCAATTTCTTATGGTATTTTTTTTAATACTATATCTCCTTCCATTAGGCTGTTTACAAAGCTGGTTCTAGAGGCTCCATCTATAACTGACAATGCATTAGAAGTGATCCGGAGATATTGCGAGGATGAGGTAGGTTGCAGGTTACTGTTCTGCTGCCGATTTAACCACGTTGTTTAACCTGCTCCAATGCAAATCTGACGTTGGTCTCCTCACTACCTTTCCCATAGACTCGGATCTACCTGGGAATGTCGACACTGAGGGATCTGGTCTTCAAACGCCCCTCGAAGCAGCTGCAGTACCTTCACGTGCTGCTTGATCTGAGCTCTCATGAAAAGGACAAGGTGAAGTCACAAGAAATGGCTATCTCCAGCTTTGTGTGGGGTTTCTGATAGGGTACAGGAGCAATGGGATGGGAATCTCTTTCCCACTTTACACCCTTAGCGATTATCTCCTGGCTTTTCACTCCCAATTTTCTTCCAGATCTCTTTCCTGAAGGCTGTATTCATGCTGGGGTTGGACAGGAGTTAGGACTCCCTTTCTAGAAATCCAAGGACTCCCTTTCTAGAAATCCAAGAGCCAACTTTCCAGTAGGAAGCTCCTCGACTCTTGCTGTCAGCCATGGTTCAGAGGGTAACATTATTACCTCCTCTCGGAAGGCTGTGAGTTTAAGTCCCATTCCAGATAAGCTGAGTGGCGTGGATCCAGTGGACCTGGGTTCGATCCTGATCTTGGGTGCTGACTAATTGGAGTTTGCACATTCTCCCTGTGACCCCATGGGTTTCCCCCTTGTGCTCCAGTTTCCTCCCAAGTCTGAAAGGCACGCGGGTCATTAGATTAATTGGCCACGGTAAATTACCCCTATTGTGTTGGTGAGTGGTAGAGTATGGGGGAGGGTGGGAGTTGATTGGAATATGCAGAGAATAAATGGGATTAGTGTATATGGGTACAAGATGATGAGTATAGAATCGATGGGCTGAAAGCCCTCCTCTGTAGCATGACTCTATAGCTCTAAATCCTAAACTCAATCCAGGCTGGTACCTGGGTCTCGAGTTTTCTCGAGTGTTTGCCCCTCAACCAATGTAACTTAGGTTACTTGGTCATCATCAAATTGTTTTTTTGGGAGATATGAGCACATTGGCTGTTGTGATTCCTATATTGCAAAGTGGCTGCACTTGAGAAATACTTCATTGGCAATGAAAGCCCTGAGATAAGATTTCTTTACTAGTCACGTACATCGAAACACACAGTGAAATGCATCTTTGCGTAGTGTGTTCTGGGGGCAGCCCGCAAGTGTCGCCACGCTTCTGACACCAACATAGCATGTCCACAACCTCCTAACCTGTATGTCTTTGGAATGTGGGAGGAAATCGGAGCACCCGGAGGAAACCCACCTACAGACAGTGGCCAGAATTGAACCTACATGCTAACCGCTACACTATCGTGTCTGCCCAGCATGAGGTTGTGAAAGGTGCTGTAGAAATGCAAATTTACTCTTTCTATTTGCTAACCCAGGGAGGTCTGGCAACTGACAATGGGTAAATTCACGAACACGGAGGAAGCTGATGCTTTCCTGACCTGTAAGATTTGGTGCTACTGTGGTGATCCATTCTCCCTTTTAAAGTCTGCTTGTTTATGTGATGTAGGCATGCAGAAAGATTACTTGGGTGTCGCGCTGTTAATGATGTTTGGTTTTTGCCTCTAGGTCCGTTCACAGGCACTGATGTTCATTAAGAGAATGTATGAGAAGGAGCAGCTGCGTGATTACATAGAGAAGTTTGCCCTGAATTACTTGCAGCTGTTGGTTCATCCCAACCCACCCTCTATTCTCTTTGGGGCTGACAAAGACACAGGTGAGATCTCTGCCCACACCCTGTGATTCTGGGCTCTCGGGTTGAAGTAAAGAAGACGATTTGCCCCTAGTGAGTAGATCTTAAATGCAACTCCAGGGAGAGTTAAGTTAGATGGGTGAGAACCTCTGTAAATCAGTTTATTATTGCCACATGTACAGAGTTGAGTGAACACTTGTCTTAAATGCCATCCATACAGATCATTTTATTACAACAGTGCATTGAGGCAGTACAAGGGAAAACAATAACAGAATGCAGAATAAAGTTATGGTTAGAGAGAAAGTGCAGTGCAGGTAGATAATAAGGTGCAAGGCCATAGCGAGGTAGATTGTGAGGTCAAGACTCCATCTTGCTGTACTAGGGGACCGTTCAATAGTCTTATAGTTCAATAGTCTCAAGCTGTCCTTGAGCCTGATGGTACGTGCTTTCAGGCTTTTGTATTTTTTGCCTGATGGGAGAAGGAGAGAAGAGAGAATGTCCGGAGTGGGAGGGGTCTTTGATTATGTTGACTGCTTTATCGGGGCAGTGAGAAGGGTAGACAGTCTATGAAGAGGAGGCTGGTTTCTGTGATGAGTCCACAGCTCTCTGCAGTTTATTGCAGTCACAGACAGAGTAGTTGCCGTACCAAGCTGTAGTGGATCCATAGGAAGCATCCCACCTGGTGCATTGATTAAAAATTGGTGAGGGTCAAAGGGGACAAGCCAAATTTCTTTAGCTTCCTGAGGAAGTAGAGGTGCTGCTGCGCTTTCTTGACCATGGCGTCTAGTGTTTAGGCATCTGTGTAGTTTGCCAGTAGTCTGGTTATGGTTTTGCTGATCTGTGTGGCTGGATGTATGGGTACATGGGTGTTATATATCTGGATGGGATCTCTCTAGAGAGGGTGCTCAGCTGTCTAGATACTGCAGTCATGGATGTATCTGTTGTCTGCTTGCGTGCTCTTTTTATAAGACCATGAGATATCTGTTGAATTTCTTTTTAATTTCTTTTGCCCACGGCAGAGGTGGCAGCCCCTTGGACGGAGGAGACGGTGAAGCAGTGCCTGTATTTGTACCTTGCTCTGCTTCCCCAGAACCACAAACTCATCCACGAGCTTGCCGCTGTCTACACAGAGGCTATCGCTGACATTAAGCGGACAGTGCTACGTGTCATTGAGCAACCGGTAAGTCCGAGATCAGGAAGTAGCACTCCTGCATTAGCTTCCTGTCTCATAGAATAACAGAAAACGTAGAAAACTGACAGCACAATACAGGCCCTTTGGCCCACAAAGTTGTGCCAAACATGTTTCTACCTTAGAAATTACTAGGCTTACCATAGCCCTCTATTTGTCAGGCGGCTGCTTGACTTGGTTGTTGATTTTATTCTTACTGTGTTTTGATGTAATGGTTTGTCTACTTGGTAGAGTAATTCATAGAGCAGTTAATGGTCAGTCACGTAGCTGTGGGTCAGGGTCGCAAGTTGGTTAGTCCAGATAAGGACAGCACTTTCCCTTTCCAAAACAACATTAGTGCAACGGATATCTTTTCTAACAAAAAAACTAAGTTTCCCTGTTAATAGCAGCACTAATTTCATATATTCATTGAAATTCTTCATCTGCCCTGGTGGGAGTTGAACTTGTCTCTGGGTCATTGGTCCAGGGTTAGTGCAGGAATTTAATGCTGCTGGTGTGCTACCATTCTTAGAATTGGGTTTGTGTAGCAGACTTGACAGACGTTCATTCAGTGATGGGGTGATGTTGATGGGGTGAGCACCTTGGACCATCAGATTTCCATCTCGATGTTCTTGGTGTTTCAGATTCGAGGAATGGGAATGAATTCACCTGAGCTTCTCCTGCTGGTGGAGAACTGTCCAAAAGGCGCCGAAACCCTTGTGACCCGCTGCCTACACATTTTAACAGACAAAGGTAACCACCCGGAACTGTACTAGTTTGACATCTTTGTCCATGGACTGCAGTATTTATCCAAAGTGTAATTAATGTGGGAAATATTCACTCCTGTGCTATGAGCACAGGGAAGGAATTACAGAGATATAAATGTCTGTCCCAAGGCTGTTAACCATTTGGACAATGAAGAGAATTACGTAAATATATCTTAGAACATTAAAGCTTAGAGCTCTGTATATATTCCCTGAGCAATACCTAAGCTCCATGATAATGTAGGATATATATTGTTTCACCTCATCGGGTACTTTGTTTTATGTTGGCTTCAGTGCTTCTGCCACTTTTTGTTGTTGGGCAGGACACATTTAGTCTGGGTATTTCATGGTCATTTTCTTGTGCTAGAGTCAGATATTGAGAACTATCGAATTCATTTTCACAGCTTGGCTTGGGATGACCGTGGAGGCTCGGATTTTGCATCCACTGGTCCAAAATCTATTTAGCCAATGTAACAAATGTAGCAAAGAGGGACACGGATGAGGAAGGAATATTTATCCATCAGGACCTGCTTGTCCTTTTCCTCCATTGGCTAAAATATAAAATAGTGTTTGAATGGGCCTGAATGTTGTCCAGTAACAGTCTGGTGTAATTTCAGTGCCTCCGTCACCCGAGCTGGTGAAGCGAGTCCGTGATCTCTACCACAAGAGGGTCCCAGACGTCAGATTTCTGATCCCAGTGCTTAACGGCCTTGAGAAGGTACTGTAACGTTTTCAGACTGAAGTCATGGCAAAAGTATCTGCTCCTAATGGCGAAATGCGTAACAACGGAGCAGGCAGGGGCAGTGGTGGGAGAAGGCAGGAAGTGTTTGTCGGGTGAGTGAGTGATTTCAATGCTGTTGGATGTGAAGGAGCAAGAAGATTCCCATTACAGTTTTGGTTCTCCCTTACTGTTCTGCTGTGCTTTACCCATGGAATCTATCTGTGCCTAAGCCTGGACCTTGTATAAGAGCCCAACCCTCCCTTTGTGATTATAGTTTGAGCAACGGGCACCTTAAAAGAAGAGGATCTAAGATTGCTACTAGTCACTCTACCCTCGGGGCTGTTGCTGTCAAGATGTGGTCAACTTGCTCAGGAGACTAACGATTGTCCGGGTCTAAACAATACATTGTGCAACCACTCTACTCTTTAGAAGCTTACTTCTCTCAATGGCAGACGAATAGTCGAAGTTCCCTGATGGAGCAGCAAGTGTGTGTAAAGCGTCTTCAGTGTACTTGAGGTATTTTTCTTTTGGAATAATGAGTAACCTTATACTAATTTTTTTCCACAGAAAGAAGTAATCCAGGCACTGCCTAAACTAATCAAACTCAATCCCATCGTGGTGAAGGAGGTCTTTAACCGGCTGCTAGGAACTACACACAGTGAGTCATGGCAACGTTTGCAGGGAGAGGAGTGTGGTAGCAGGGAGGAGGAATTGTGGGCAGTGGTGGAAATTGTATAGGAGGGGGTTTGCATCCCAATGATGGGAAGCAGTATGTTCTCCGCTCTCCAGTGTCCATAGGATATTCCTGTAGGAACAGCCTGGAATCTTACACTGCCTCTTACCAGCCTACCCTTGACTCTGTCTACACTTCCTGCAGCCTCGGGAAAGCAGCCAACATAACCAAGGACCCCTCCCACCTTGGACATTCTCTCTTCTCCCGCCTCCTGTTGGGCAGAAGATGCAAAAGCCTGAGAGCACACACCACCAGACTCAAGGGCAGCTTCAATCCCGCTGTTTTCAGACTCTTTAATGCACCTCTCATCAGCTAAAGAAGAACACTTGATCTCCCAATCTACCTCGTTGTGGCCCTTGCACTTTATTGTCTACCTGCACTGCACTTCCTCTGTAACTGGAACACTATATTCTGCATTCTGTTTTATTTTTACTACCTTGGAATTGTGTATGGAATGATCTGTCTGGATGAATACAAGATGAAAGCTTTTCACTGTATCTCAGCACACGTGACCATAATAATAAACCAAACCAAATCCCTCCTTGATATTAGAGTGAAAATGACAATGGGAGTTGGCCAGTGTTTCATTGGGTGGGAGTAAGGGGGGGAAGTAATGTATTGTGATAAGATTTTACCTGGTGGACATGCTGTGCTGTTACTAAGCATAAGCTGGGGTGCACATGAATGGTTAAGTTCTGTGTCAGTATTGTAAAGGCTTGTGATGAGCGCCGTGGTCCTTTTATTTTCTCTTTCAGTGGGTGAGGGAGTCTCAGCAGCAATTTCACCGTTGACCCCTGGTGATCTTCTCATTGCCCTGCACAACATCGACTCAACCAAATGTGACATGAAGTCAATAATCAAAGGTATCTGGCATCCACTGTATCTCCATCCTGTCTCAACCACCTCTCCCCACTGATTGCTCAACCCCAGCAAAGGAAGCCAAGAGTCTCTTACTGATGACTCTGGTGCACTGAGGACAACTACATTAGACATGGGCATGGTTTGAGAAGGCTGACTTCAAGTTGAATGCTTGCCTTTCACAGCCTGTGAATTGGTGGAAGAGAGGCTCAAGGTAAAGGGGGAACTCATGGGGAGAAACTGACTGTGTGGAGGTGATGGGGAAGGTCTTGAATTTGGCCCAGGAAGGGGGAAGAACATTTGCAGCCAGGGGAGAAAGCAAAAGGGATGCTCAGAGGAGGGTTACCAGCAACCCCACATGATGCTGGAGTTCCTGTATCTGAAAGGAAAATCAGCTGTGCTGTCTGGCTTTTCTGTGGGATTCTAGCATTTGAGGAGTTATAAAGAATGAAAATGTGTTATAGAACATAGAACAGTACAGCACAGGAACAGGCCCTTCGGCCCACAATGTCTGTGCTGAACATGATGCCAAATGAAACTAAATTCCTTCTGCCTGTACGTGATCCATATCCCTCGATTTCCTGCATATTCATGTGTCTAACAGCCTCTTGAATGCCACTAGCATATCTGGTTCCTCCACTCCCCATGGCAGCCCGTTCCAGGCACCCACCAGTCTCTGTAGATTAAAAAAAAACTTGCCCCACAGGTTTCCTTTAAACTTTACCCCTCTCACCTTAAATGCATGTCCTCCAGTATATGACATTTCTACCCTGGGAAAAGGATCTGCCTACCCTATTTATGCCTCTCGTAGACTTGTATCAGGTCTCCGATGCTTCAGAGATAACAATTCAAGTTTGTCCAACCTCCTCTTATAGCTCATACTCTCTAATCCAGGCGGCATCCTGGTGAACCTCTTCTGCACCCTCTCCAAAGCCTCCACATCCTTCCTGTAATGGGGTGATCTTCAGCTCAATGACCTCAAGAACCAATGGTCATCACACTGACCATCAAGTATCTATTTAAACTAATCCTATACTAATCATATTTGATTCTCCCCACATTCCCATCAAACCCTGTAGATTCTACCACTCATCTACACAACTGGGACAATTTACAGTAGTCAATTGACGTACCAACCTTCTCTCGTTTGGGATCTGAGGGTAAACCAGAGCACCCGGGGAAACCCACAGGTCACAGGACATTACAAAATCCACACAGACGGCACTGGAGGAACTTGGTTCACTGGTGTTGTCAGGCAGCAGCTCTGTTGGCTGAACCACTGTGCTGTGTAGCTAACAGAGACTGTGAGAGTGGAAGCAGGAATCACCAGGCCAGACTTTCTAATGGGGATAACCAGTTAGAAGTGCGTGGGAATTCTGAGCACTGGGGGCTGCGGAGTGGACTATCCAGCTAACAGCATGATCGCCAGAGGTCCCTCCTGATATCTGACCTGGAACCCAGGCCAAATGCCTGTCCTGATACTTGGAGCCCATCTAATACTGAGCCTGTGCCAGGGGTTGTGTTGTCTGGGCTTGATCCAGTTTCATAGCCATTTCTAGACCCAGGATTTGCCATAGTGGGCATTAAGCTATCACTGCAGTATAGGTGGATACTGGTCTGTCCTTTTTGTACTGTGGGTGTTGGTCTGTAACACCTGTATGTACAGTATGGGAGGGCAGGGATCTCTTGCTGTATAATGTTGGAGCACAGTACTTGTTGCCCAGTGACATAGGGGTGGGCACATAGCACTGGTGGGCACAGATCCTTCAACATTTCACACTGAGATGGCACTGTTAGGAACCCATCTGTTGCTGCATAACAAAAATTCAATACTGATGGTCACAGGTGTCAGCAAAGAACACTGGTGTGTACAGATCTGTCACCATGTAACGTTTGTGGACACAGATCTCTTTCTGTAATATCAAAATTCTCTTTTAAGGAGTTAGTTTGGGCCCTGTGGGCTTTAAGGTTATTTGAGACACTGTCTGTATGGGAAGCAGCCAGGACAGGGACAAAGGTAAGTGAAAAGAGTGCTCCTGATAAAGCTGATGCTGGGAAGTACCATGGTTTCTACATGGGATGTTACTGCACAGGAACAGGCCCTTCAGCCCACAATGAGGGTGGATGGGAGAAATGTCCCAGCTTCCTGGCTTTGGGGAGTGGGAAGTATTTGGTAGGGGGCTGGAGAGAATTATTTTATCATGTAGTGGAGAAGGTGGGCAATTTAGCCCAGCGTGCCTGTATGGATTCTTTTCAAAGAGCTATCTAATTAATCCCATTTCCAGTTAATTTCATGACAGCATTTCAAACTTTATCTCATAATGAGTTACATTCTGTAGGTAAACAAGCTTGGATGTAGCTTTAGCAACCTTAACTCTTCAGAATTCCCTTCACCTTCCTAAAACCTAACTCTCCAAATGATTCCTTGTGACTGGGAGTCAAATTCTGTTCTGTGAAGGGGTTGGGACACTCTTCTAACTTCCAGGTCCTTGTATGAATGTATGATGTTTTCCCTTTGGAGTTGATCACTGACTTCATGATTTTTCTTTTCAGCTACAAACCTGTGCTTCGCAGAGAGAAATGTGTACACGTCAGAGGTCCTTGCTGTTGTGATGCAACAGCTGATGGAACAGAGCCCACTCCCGATGCTGCTGATGAGAACAGTCATTCAGTCACTCACCATGTATCCACGACTTGGGGGTTTTGTCATGAACATCCTGTCCCGGCTCATAATGAAACAGGTAATGGGGAGGGGGCGTGTTGTAGGTGGTGTCGGCTTTTCTTTGGCAGTGGAATAAGTACATCACTGGGTTGTTTCCAATTCCCTCCAAGGCGTCGTATCTTTTTAATCTCCCTTACAAGATGTTGATATTTTTCAAACTCCGGCTTCGTGACCATCCCCAAATTTAATCATCCACTGCTGGCAGCCATTCCTTCAGCTGCGAAGTCTTAAGCTCTTGAATTTCCTCCTGAAACCTCTGTTCTCCTCTTTAACCAAGTGTTTATTCATCAGCCTCAGTATCTCCTCATGATGGTGTCAGCTTTAGTTTGTAGCTAAATCCTTGGATTATTTTATGTTTACTGTGCCATATAAACACAAGCTTTTGTTGTTGACTGGAGAGGTTACGTGGTTGTTGAGCTGTAACTTCTCTGTGCTGATACAGGTTTGGAAGTATCCCAAGGTGTGGGAAGGCTTCATTAAGTGCTGCCAAAGAACAAAGCCTCAGTCCTTCCAGGTACTGCTGCAGCTTCCACCCACCCAACTCGCCAACGTTTTTGAGAAGTGCCCGGAACTCCGAGAACCACTGCTGACGCACGTGCGCTCTTTCACGCCGCACCAGGTACGTGGATACTGTGGGCTGAAAGGAGTTGCTTTCCCTTAATCCGCAATGCATCAAACAATATCCCTGCTGTCTCTGATTAGCTCAGTGACAGTATATGAAGAACAGAGTACCATGCTGCAATGCCATTTGGAGTGTAGGATGAGAGGTGTAGGAGAGCCATTACCAGTGTCTTCCATAGCTTACTGTCTACCCTAATTTGGATAAATTAATTGAAGTTACACATTTGGCCTATCAAATTACTGTTAATACTACTCCCATTTCTCTGACTTTGTATTGCTTTCTTTAATTCCTCTTCAACTCTAATACACTTTAATTGCCACAGTCAAGTGGATGTAATGAGTTTTACCCCAGAAGGGAAACTATTCACGAGATTTGTGTATGACTTGTATGATTTGACAGACTTGTATAAATGACTTGA
>JARFYF010000069.1:11180367-11192601 GCA_030265395.1 Rhina ancylostomus
GGCATGTATGGGGGCTTTTAAAGATGGCAATTGATAGCTAGGTTCCATATATTAGCTGTACTGATAAAGTCTTCTATTTAAAGAAGCTACAAAGTTCAGAACAGCCCACTTTCCTGCTTTGGCTAACATACATTTTACATCTAGTGATGAAGATATTTTTGAAAGTGAACAATACATCGTATGCCTCACTAATCTTAAAACCAGCCTCTGTGTCCTGGAAGCAAAGGCATAAAAAAAACTAAGATATTTAGATAGCCTGTTACATCCTGAGGAACTGTCAGACATCAGGATTATATGGTGTCTTAAGAGCTATGGATTGCAGGTACCATTGGATTGGTGCAGCTGGAAACAATCGAAAATGGAGTGAGATATGCACCCTAACTCATAAGGCTGAAGGTGAGCACAATGCAAGTTCTCCACTGGCTCTGCCTCTGTCACTTAAACTGAAATAAACTTCCAAATGTTTGTGATAATGTGTTTCAAGCTCATTCTTGCCAGATGCATACAAAGAACCCCATTACCAACTTCACCATTGATACCTGCACTTCAAGAGTCAGCACCTTTGGGAATGGTGCCAAAAGAAACGTCAGCATCCTCAGGAAATGTACTCAGTTAGGGTCAGCACCTTGAGTGCTACTCCCCAGATACTCAGCACCATCAGCAGAGCGCAACTGTGAAGTGGTAGAAGAATGTGCAGCTCTCAGCAAGTTGAAAATCATGTTCTTGCCTGTACTGCTTGGGTCAAAGTGAAAATTAATGCCACATCATTAATCTTTTGCTACCCAACTAGGTGAGAAAATGCTTCTTTCACTGAACGTATATAGAACATGCCAGAATATACAACCTCTGCACAATGGCACAAGAGTTCAGAGATGCTGAAAAGTAACAGTACTGCATTTGTCAAATCAAAACATTAGAATAACAGTTCACAAAATAAGAGCTTGGAGTAAAAGAAAGTAACTGTAGTAGTATTTCATTTGATGCTTTATTTGTGAATGGCTAAGGATGACCTTCATTTGAATGTTCTGCGATGGGCACTGTCCCAAGTTGCCTCCAGCAGGCGCTGTACTAACTTATGCTGTAACAAATAGAATCAGTAAAACTTTACACCCACTGCCCCTCCCCTGAATCCTATGGAATGACTGAATAACACTAACTTACCAACTACATTTGCAGTGTATGTACATATCAGCACACTAAACTATTGAACCTTGTAGTAGTAGTAATATATCTCACTGTGAAAATCAGGGTGCTTCAAACACAACCCAAGTCAGAAACATGGAAAAATATTTTGTACATAATTATTCACTGTGAAACTTGCAATAACGAATCTCAAGTGATGAAAAGATTCAAGGTCATACATGAAAAAAAGTCTTTAAGAAAGTTTTTTCCTCTTCTGCTCCATTGGAAAACGGCACCATTTTAAATGGGATCAAAGATACAATATACAGTGTAACATGCAAAAACAATGCACTGCATTAACTGCACGCCAACCCGTCCATAAAAACAAAACTTGCTTCTTAAACTGAGGATAAACGGCACCTCCTTAAACTATTACAGACAATTCTCAAAATAAAAGGAATTCTTAAAATTTTTTTTCTTTCCTTTTCTTTTTCTTAAAAAAAACCTTTTGCCAAACCAAAGACAACCACACTGTTCTGGCCCCCCAGCAGCACAAACTGGAGCAGAGGCTAGTTCGAAGAACAAAGAGAACCACAGGCCATTCAGGTTTGCAAATAACATCACCTGGCAGCTCCACTTCTTGAGGACAATGGTGAATGTGGAAGAGGCTGCTGGAGCTGCCTGTAACTGTAGCCACCGGTCACTGTTCATCCGCTGCCATCATCCATTCTGCAGGGATACTGGAAATCTAACTCAAATAATAATCCTTCAATTTGATCTTAAACGCGAGGCTGACAAGCACTTGATTCGGAGTCTAGTTCAGGAGCTCTACTTCATGCGCACTGAAGGTTCAAGTATAACAGGGACTACAGTCTCTTGCTTTATTTAAAACTGCACTTGGCATTAATCCTCAATGACGATTGGCTCTTCATTCATGGGCTGCCTAGGCTGCTGTGATGCAGAAGGTGCACGTCCTTGTCGGATGAGAATCTGCCTGTAGGGCTGGCGTGCTGCTCTCTTCATATCGACTGGGCCCAGCATCTTACGCACCTTCCTAGTTTTGAGAGAGGAAACATGAAATAAATCTCCACATTGCTGGTGCACAAGGTAGTACGTTGTCAGGCTTTAATTATAAAGCTGAGAACGCACAGATTGTGTCTCATTTCAAATACTTGAAGACCATTTTTTGATACCTCATATGGAAATGAAGATAAAATTTCCTTGCTGCTATCTACTCTCCTAAAGTGTTGCTCTTTTCACAGATTAGCACTGTGATTAACACTACTCTGTGATCTGAGGCATGTTCTCTATTGACAAAGCATTTAGGAGACAATGTATTAATGTGGGATAGACATTTACACTGCACCAGGGCTGCTTCTGGCACTTGTGCACAATGTCAATTTTATCACTTTGCTATTAACTTCCACCCTGCCCTCAAATTCACTCGGACCACCTCCACCTCTTCCTTTTCTAGATCTCTATGTCTCTATCTCTGGAAACAAACATTTATTTGTCTGACAAATATTATAAACCCACTGACTCCCACAGCTATCCCTGACTACACTTCTTCCCACCCTGTCTCTTGTAAGGATGCCATCCCTTTCTCTCAGTTTCTCTGTCTCCACCACATCTGCTCTCAAGATGAGGCCTTCCATTCCAGGACACCTGAAATATCCTTTTTCAGGAAACATGACTTCCCCCTTACCGTGGCTGATGGAGCCCTCTTCTGCATTTCCTCTATTTCCTGGACTAATGACATTTTTAGCTTATTTGCACCTTTAAGGAATTCCTGTTTATATTTAAAGCCTTAAAGTTCCACCCACAGAATCACTCTATTTTTATACTCCACATCTCATTCACTCCTCCCATCCTCACACTTAAAATCAAACACCATCTGCTCCTGCTGTTTTCTGCAGATCACTAAGCTTCATGTGCTGCAAGACTTCAAAATCATGCTTTATCTTTCATAGAATCACAGAGATCAAAAACACAGACAGATTGTCATTTAGCTCATCATGTCCATGCAAGGTATAAAAGACCAAATTGGACTAACTTCACTTTCCAGCTCCCAATTTGTAGTCTTGCAGGATACAACATATCAAGCGTTCCTCCAGCTATTTCATAAATTTGGTGAAGGTTTTGCCTTAAACACATATCCAGGCAACAAGTTCCAGACCCCCAACATACTTTGGGTAAAGTTTTTAATCTTTTCATCTCCCCTTTAATGCTACCAATTATCTTAAACCGATGTTCACCAACTACTAATCTCTCTTATGCTCCTGCTGCCATTGCCTCTGCCTCTTCTTCCAAAGGAAACAATCCCAGCCTGGCAAACATTTCATGAGAACTAAACTTCTTCAGCTTGGGTAACCACATCAAATTTCCCCATCCTCATTTTCATCACCACATTCTTCATGTGATGGGATACCCATAATATGCAGTATCGTAGTAATCAAGTCATAGAGTCATGCAGCGCAGAAACAAATCCTTCAGCCCACCGAGAACACATCTAAACCAATCCTATTTTCCAGCACTTGGCCTGGAGCCCTCAGTGTCTTGGTGATCTGGATACTTCTTAAACATTGTGAGATTACCCGCCTCTACCAACCCCTTCAGGGACTGCATTTGATTTCAACCACCCTCTGTGTCAAAAAGGCCCTTCTCAGATTCCCTTTGAACTCCTACCCCTTACTTTAAACCTATGCCTCTGTTTTTAAGAGTACATTGCTATGGGGAAGAAGTGTTTTTTGTTTACTATCTACCCTATCCATGCCCCTCATAATTTTGGAAACCTCAGTCAGGGTCTCCTCCAGCATCCTCTGCTCCACAGAAAACAAACCATGCCTATCAAATCTCTCCTCATAACTGAAACGCTCCATCCCAGGCAACATCCTGGTGAATCTCCTTTTCACTGTATCCAGTGATTAGAAAGTTAACAGAATGTTACAATTTATTGCAAGCCTAACTGAATTCAAAAGATATTTATTTATTAGTCAGATGTACATCGAAATACACAGTGAAATGCGTCTTTTTTGCATTACCTAAAATGTGCTGGGGCAGCCCACAAGTGTCGCCACTCTTCTGGTGTCAACATAGCATGCCCACAACTTAACCCGTATGTCTTTGGAACGTGGGGGGAAACTGGAGCACCCAGAGGAAACTCACGCAGACACAGCGAGAACATACCAACTCCTTACAGGCAGTGGCCAGAATTGAACCCAGTTGGCTGGCGCTACACTACTGTGTGGATATGCTTCAGTTATATAAAGCACTGATGAGACCACATCTGAATTACTGTATAGTGTAGGTCATGTTGATGTATTAGCAGTCCAGAGAAAAATTAGTAGATGATTTATTTAGAATGGGTAGGTTATCTTCTGAGAAAAGGTTGGTCAGGCTAGGCTTATATCCACTAGAATTTAGAAGAGTGGAAGGGGACTCGATTGAAACATGTAAGATCCCAAGAGGTCTTGAATGGCTGGATGTGGAGTGGATGTTTCCTCTTGCAGGAAACACAGAATTAGAAGTCACTTTTTAAAACATAAGGGGTTGCCCATTTGAGATAGAAATGAGGCAATTTTTTCCACCCCGAGTATTATTGAGACTCCCTTCCTCAAAGGACAGTGGAAACCAAGTCTTTGAATAAAGTTTATAAAGGCAGAGATAGATAGATTCTTGATAAGCAAGAAATGAAAGGTTACTGTGGGTAGATAGGAATGCAGAGTTGAGGGCACAATCAGATCAATAATGATTTTATTGAATGGTGTACCAGGTTCAAGGAACCCAAGGGCTAACTCTTGTTTTGTGTACATTTGAAACATGGCTTCCTGTCCTGATAAGTTTATACATTGCCCAATTAAGGAAGGACTCCATATGCCTTCTTAACTATCTTGTATATGCTAATTCCAAGGGCACATGAATCCACAAGGTCCTCTGCACATCTCAATGTCTTACCTTTCATTTCTTTATCCTCTTACCCCTCCCTCGTGCTTTTCCAGACTGAATTCCACTGAGATTTCACCTCGCTATTCCCTATCCTGGCCTGGAGTTGGAAATCACGTTTCAGTAATCACTGCCATATTATGCATCCATGTCTTTGGTCTTATCAGATTTTCTACATTCCTTGCTTTGATCCATAAACCATTTACCATTGCCAAACTTTTATGTTGCCTTTATTCCAGCCTCAGCCTTCCAAATCTGTTTATTCATCACTGTATTCATTCAATTTCTCCTCTTGCTCTTCTAAATATAGGTTCAATTCTCTGTCAAGCTAGTTCAAGGTTTACCAACTCCTTCCCCCAGAAGCTTAAGCAGACCTCTCCATTAAACTGGTCCAAGTCAGTGTAGCTTGAACTTGTCTCAATGCCTCAGGAATCTAAAGCCTCACCTTTCTCCAGCCATTTTCAACAACATCACCCTCCTATTCTTGAGCACAAGAGTGTGGCACTGCTAGTAATCAATATCTACATTTAATTACTACATCTAAAGTTCTGTGTTTTTAATTTTTTTTCCTGAAATCTACTAGGAGCTCTTTATACTGAACAAGATACCATAAAATGTCACTACAGTTCTGTGAAATCAAAACCTGATTTTCAGACAATTTTAAGCATAATTTATGTTGAAATATATAGTAAAGTAGTTTTAACATATTTACTATAAAAGCAACTAACATCAAGAGATGTGAGAATGGGACAAGAAGAATTTCAAACTGCAGCTCGTACTTCAAGCCCTGACATAAATTGACTGGACATACTAACAAAAAATGCATCACCAGTTTAAATAGACTTGCCATGATCCACAGGGTAAAACGTTCATCTAAAATTGAATAATATATTAATTACCGAGTCTCATCTGTTGCTATGAAAAGCACATCATCAGGTGCATCGATCCAATTCATTCTCCTCCCCTTCATTGGTGGAAGGGAACCTGGCTTCAGCACTTTAGAGTTTCTTGAGTATGGCTTCCCATTTATCATGTAACCTCGGTTAATGGCAGTCTGTCACACAAAGCAAAGAATTACTACTTGGGAGTGCAAGAAAAGGACCCCCAAAAGCAATTACTCCAGTCCTTTAATACTTCCATGTTACAAGTGTGAGCTCTGCAAGTCTATGCCCGATGCAAGTCTGATAGACTTATAGATTTATATAGTCAACCACATTTTTGTTAACATCTTCCACATACTCCCATAACACCCTTAAAATAGATTACCTCCCTTGAAAACCTTGTTGTCAGCAGTGGGTTGGGAGGATTCTAACCCTTGCTGTCATATCCTGACAGAGTGTGATGTGATAATGTAAAGTTAAGATTCATTCTGAAGCTGGTGCATGTGGTATCTGCTTTGAGAGTGCTCGAGGGTACAGAATAGAGGATGATTTGCTCTGTATCTATCCCATGCTGTACCCACCATTAAAGATAATGTGTGCTGAGTGTTCAATGGGATAGTCTAGAAGGGATTTTGCATTGTACTCTAATCACTGTGGTACTGACTAAAGAGAATTTGTGATGGTGTTGAAATAGGAGTTCTCACATTAGCACAAAATGGAATATAATTTAAAAGAAACTGCTCAAGTTAAAATGCAAGATGCATCAGGTGACAGAAACTTACCATTTGTCTAACTTGTCCATGATTAGCTAAAAATAAAGCAAAAAGTAGTTTAGCATTGTTTATAATCATAACAAGAAACTGTCTCACCACCAGCTATGTAACAGAGAGAAGCATTTTCAGACACAGAGCACAATGAGCAAACATTCTTACAACTTCTGTGGAATACAGGTTGTTGTGTAAAGTTTCTACTATTTTCAATAATCCCTTCCTCCCACCAGAATGACCCCGAGCTCAGGTTTCATCAATGGATATTTTTAACCCACCAATGTTTAGGTACCTGAAGCACTGATGTTACTGATAAACTAATCCTCAATGTATTGAAAACATTGAAAGATTACCCTTTGTGTTCAACTCTACAGACCTTTTAACATCATCACCATCCACCAGGAGACAGCACCAGTGATACTGTCTGCTAAAACTATATACTGGGGCTTAGGCAGCATACTCAATCCCTGCTGTATCACAGCCTTTTTCTGAAGTCTCTCTAGTTTTCCCACTTCAGAGGCAATGAAATGTACATAGCACAAGTACTGGAAGGTCAAATAAACACCCAATCTGGTGAGACCTGGTTGCTAGGGATTACATACAGCATTTCTACTCCTAGCCATCTTGCTGTGTTGAAAATTGGAGGCAAGGAAAGATTGACACTGATCACCCCAAATTTACATAGACTTCAGTGAGGCAGTAGATAGCAATTGGCAGCCATGAGATTAGACCCCAGAAAAGGGGGAATATCTCCTGTTCTCCAAGCCACAGAATGAACAGGAAGGAACTCTGTCCATGGAGACTCACCTTTGAAATACCTAGAACTCTATCTGTAGGGTCAGTACCGAAACTGAACATTCAACAGAGCAAAAGGAAAAAGACAACTTACTAAAAATTTTGGAAACACTCAGCAGGTCAGGCAGCATCCAGAGAGAAAAACTGAGTTAATGTTTGTTGAGGGAGGGGGAGGGGGAGGGAGGCGTGCTTACGTCAACAGGAGATAAAGGACGTCATGAGGCGTGCTTACGTCAACAGGAGATAAAGGACGTCATGACATTCTTGGAACAGGTAGTCAGGAGTCAGTAGTCAGTCAGGAGAGAGGGAGACTAGCCTGCTTGTTTTCTCTATCGATGGATGAGGAACAATAACTATGACTGTCACTACAATCCACAGACAGATTTTTGGGAGTAATCCAGTGGAGTCCACTTTGTTGTTAACCTGTAGTGGAAGACAGGTATTTGTGTGGATGGCCACGTCACGGATGCTCTAAGGTGTGGCAGACACATTGGAACAAAGAAGTGGAGTTCACTTTATTGTTGACCTGTAGAAGGTAACAGGTATTTGTGTGGACGGCCATGTTTCGGATATTTTTCGAGGTGACGAAGTCACTACCGAGTAGACACTGAGGTGTCATTTGGGTTCATTATTCAAGAGCCTTTCGAGGTGAGGAAGATGCTGTGGAATCGTCACTGCTGAGTGAATACTGAGGAGTCGTTTGGGTTCCATCGTGGAACATTTGGATTTCGTAACTACTCTCTATTTTCTCTCTATATCTACATTTTGTCTTCAGTCAACAGTGGTTGTTGAAGAAGCCTTTGCTCATGTTGCACGTTATGGCTTGCTGAATTGAACTTTGAGAACTATTCCTGGACTTGGAGTTTGGGAGTTTGTCACACACATACTATGAGTTTAGTTTTTGGGATTAACGTTTAGGGTTTAACATTTTTCCTTTTAACATTTTTACTTTTATTTTTCTTATTATCATAAGTCGTTATTAATAAAGTAGTTTTTAAACACTGAATCATGACTCAGTGTGTTTCTTTCGTTGCTGGTTCGTAACACGTTTCAGTACAAAGATGTGTGAGAATTGAGGAAGAGTTCTGATGAAGGGTCTTCGATCTGAAACGTTAATGTTTCTCTTCTGCAGATATTGGCAGACTTGTTGAGTGTTTCCAAACAGTTTTTCTGTTTTATTAATTCCAGATTCCCAGCACCTGCAGTTTTTTTTAAATCTTCAAAATAATCTACTATACCAAGTAATCCAAATGAAACAGATAAAGGTAAAGAAGGTGACAAGAAATGAACCTATCCAGGATAGAAAGCCCTAGACTGAAGGGCCATCTTAGGATACAAGGAATGGCAGTCTGGGCCATCTTTGCCTGTCAAACAATGATTGCCAGCTACAACTGGAAAGTGGAAGGATGAAGAATGACCAATTCACTTATTTAATTGGAATCAATTCACAACTGCTGTCTTGTGCTGGACAGAACAATACCCTGGACTCAGCCCCAGCACACACGCCACTATCTTTAGCCCCTTTTTATTACAGATTCGGAGGTTGGAATTGAATCTCCTGTCACCTGGACGTGTAACAGATATTTAGCTGTTCAGAATTTTTTGCAGGCCCTTCCACCTGTTATTTCACTGAAGAGAATATAGAGAGATATGCAAATCTTTAGAAGATTATGGAATTTGATCCAGAAAACCTGGTTTTCAAGGCATTCTGGGATTTGCCATGTTTTTATTGCATCAAAGCTCATTTGGAATAAATTGCATATTATTTGTCTCACTAATGAATTTCCATTGCTGGCCACTACTTTCAATAGCTCCAGTGAATTAAATCCCACAACCCACTTATGGCTTCAGGATACAGCAACACCGCAGGGTGAACTTACCATATTTCCACAAAAATCTATCTTTGCCCCAAAATTTCCAATCCTTCTTACCCCCTCTGCAGAAACAACCAAATTCAGACTTGAGTACAAACACAAAAATATTGCAGGACTCCAAGATGCACCCTTTCAGGGACAACTTTAATAAAAGGTTACTGTTGAATATTTGGATTGAAACTCATGGCCAGTAGTTAATATAAACCAGGTCTGGCTATGTCACCTACTTTTCCCATCTGACCAGACACACTTTACATTTCTAGTCCCATCTTGCACATTTATTTATAAAATAAATACTATAATCTCTGAAAAAATTCCTGGGAAGAAATAGGGGTAGCCCCCATATAACCCTTCTATTATCCCAACTCCTATATGGTTGACCAACATAACGTACACAGTGTAAATTTGAGTGCTGTATGTTACACCCCTACTGCACTGTAAGAGAAACATATGTGCAGGGTGGCAAAAACGTCATTTAATGAATTCATAATAAGTTAAAATGGAAAATCCAAACATTTTATACTCACTATAAATAGACACTGAACTGGTATCCAGATTTACAGGCATATATAGAGTGGTAAATTGTTATTCATTTTAATAGCACTAAGAATATCAAATAGGGGAGCTAGATGGGTTAGTTGGTGAAACATACAAGCCCAGACATGGGTTCTAATCCAGCTTGGACTATCAGCTTGATGTCTCCTCAGCTGTAGGAGCACCATCTAAAATGAGCTTGAGAAAGGGTCATCAACCAAGATTGGACATGAACCAGAAAACTGTCAGAACTCTTAGAAGATATGCAGGAAATGTCACGATATGGTGAGAAAAACTTTTGACATTCAAGCCTAGGTACCCTGCCTCTGAGGGGGCAGATGGAGTCATGATGGCCTGCCTGTCTCTTCATCATAGCGTGCAGTACTAATTTCCCAAATTATTCTCAAATCAAGACAGTACATTTCATTCAGGTTCATGGAATAGTCAACATCCAACAGACATACAGTGACACCATACAAGAATATGCACATAATACATACAATACAGTGACTGTGTCAACACAATTCTATTAACTCCTGCCCAGCAGGCAAAGTGAGGGAACCAATAAGCAAAATAAGCAATAAGCAAAAGTTTACAAGAGCTAAGTCACTGCATGGTATATATTACACAGACAACAACAAACAGCAAGGAAGTTAAGAGCAGTTGCATAAATCATGCCACTGAAGTGTATGATGGCCTTGCAGCTTCAATTGTTCTACACGAATTGTGGCACAAATTGATGAAAACAAGTACGCACAAGCCAGAAGAATGGCAAACCGATAACGCTCCAAAACATCCATGAAAATTATGGGTACTATCTCAAAAAGCAAAACACCACATTAATATCATCCAAAACTTAAAAAAGCTGCTTGTTCCCAAACCCACATTCCAGACAGACAGCTGTCAAAATGCAGAGTCCATAATTTGAAAAAGGAGATTGTTCTTTACCATTTTCCAGCCAGCACATTAACTGGAGAATCAGTTCCTCCAAGCACTAGAGTGACTCCATCATGGGGCCAATGCTCGTGAATGACTTGATTACTGTCAACTTGGCCCTCTCTTTCCACGTCCATACTTTCCAACAGAGGCACGGGATAGTCACCGCAAGTGGCAACTCTGTTGAAACTTTACCATAGCACACCAAGACTAGCTCCAGAGCTTCACCTCTAGTCCTGACTAATTCAGCAAAGGCTGGTTTGAATGGGGAACCTTCTTGTTTGTAGGTCCAAGCATTCCATTACTATGACCAGCCATGGATGACATGCTCCATTGTGGCCCAATAATTATCAGACCTTCTAAGCTGGTGAAGAGAGATACAAGGTTCTTCCTCTTAATGTGCTGTACACTTTTATCACAGACTACCCAGCATGACATGGTATCTGAGAGCAAACTTTACCTAACAAGAACTTTCCCAAGGTTCCAAGGTGCAGATAACCATTCCTATTTCACTGCAGCATCTCAATCCATGCCCCTGCATGAAAAAAAAGCTTTGAAGCCCCTCCCTGCCTCAAACATAATCAGTAAAATCCACCTGGAAAAGTGGAAAGTGGGGAATAAACTTAATCACTTCAAGGTCAATAATTTCTGCAAATTAGACAATGAGGTCCAAACTTAAGAAGTTAGAGAGCAACAAAGCTGCTAGCCAAAGACTGACTCAGTCCTGGAACAAAGATAGATCTGTTCCCAGACTGAAGTCTTGTTAAGTGCACAAACCATTAAATGGTAAGTAATTCTACATCTGATGGGGGCTTTGGTTGTTCAGAAACTGATCTGTGCTGAAATGCAATGAGGAGAAGGCTGTTTTGGAGGTTATCAAAGCAAAAGGATTTGCAAGGGGAGTGACAACACAAAGCACTCACGATGAGTGTGTAGCCGTGAGCACGACTGCGCAATTGTCTTACCCCTAAACGGCATCAACAGACGTTTCTTCATAGTGCCTGGTAAACAAGGACCAATAGACAGTGGTGAAGAACAATATAGAACACTACATTCAGTTAAGCTGAGACATGATCAAACTATAGTAAGCATGGCAGGACCATTTAGTAAACCATTATTAGGCTGGTCATCTAAATCTTGTCCCTCAGCTCTGTAGCAGGAGTTACCAAGGAACCAAGCAACATTATGGGATACAGGTTAGGACAGCAACATTATGTCACCATAGAGGATAAGCAGGTCCCAAGTAAAATTAGACTCCATCATTGAAAGCCATGTTGTACATAGCTCCAACTGGGGCAGGAACCCATATATAGTCTGTCTCAAGATCTGGTTTGATGTCAGCATAAATAGGTTATGGCCATGTCAACTTTTGTTATAACTCAA
>JARFYF010000069.1:11203602-11216107 GCA_030265395.1 Rhina ancylostomus
GCATGGCAACTTTGAGGGATCTATGGACTTGGACCCCAAGATCCCTCTGTTCCTCCACACTGCTAAGAATCCTGCCAATAACCTTGTATTCCACCTTCAAGTTCATTCTTCCAAAGTGTATCACTTTTCCTGATTGAACTCCCTGCCACTTCTCCACCCAACTCTGCATCCTGTCATACACCATTGTAACCTACGACAACCTTCTACACTATCCACAACACCTCCAACCTTTGTGTCATCTGCAAACTTACCAACCCATCCCTTCACTTCCTCATCCAAAACATTTATAAAAATCACAAAGTGCAGGGGTCCCAGAACAGATCCCTGTAGAACACCACTCGTCACTGACCTCCAGGAAGAATACACTCCATCTACTACCATCTCCTTCCTTCTGTGGGCAAGCCAACTCTGAATCCACACAGCTGTCTCCATGGATGCCTCATGATTTTCTGGATGAGCCTTCCATGGGGAACCTTGTCAAACACCTTACTGAAGTCCATATACACCATATCCACTGCTCGACCTTCATCAATTTGTTGTCACCTCCTTGAAAAACTCAATTAGGCTCATGAAGAATGACCTGTCC
Source organism: Rhina ancylostomus (assembly GCA_030265395.1). Lineage (NCBI taxonomy): Eukaryota > Metazoa > Chordata > Chondrichthyes > Rhinopristiformes > Rhinidae > Rhina > Rhina ancylostomus. The sequence goes on from JARFYF010000069.1 coordinate 11,204,189, forward strand.
CTCACAAAACTATACTGAATATCTCTAATAAGACTATGCTTCTCTAAATGCTTGTAAATCCTTTCCCTAAGAATCCTCTTCAATAACTTGCCTACTACTGACATAAGACTCACTGGTCTATAATTCCCAGGATTATCCCTATTACCTTTCTTGAACAAGGGTACAACATTGGCCATCCTCCAATCTTCTGGTACCACTTCTGTGACCAGGGAGGATGTAAATATCATTGTCAATACCCCAGCAATCTCTTCCCTTGTTTCCTGGCGTAACCTGGGGTATATCCCATCCGGCCCTGGGGATAATGTTTTTCAGAAGCTCCATCACTACCTCTTTAACTATTAATAAACTTGGAAAAATGACATTTGGTCCCCTCAGTCAAATTGTTAATATAGATTGTGAATACTTAGGGCCACAAGCACAGATCCTTGCTGTACTCCACTAATCACAGCCTGCCAACTCCAGGAAGATCTGTTTATTCCCACACTTTGCTTTGTGCCCAATAACCAAGTTCTCTATCCACATCAGTGTATTACACCTAATTCCATTTACCCCATGTCAGTGTATCACCCTAATTTCATTTCCTCTAACCTTCTTGACCAGTTGTGTAGGACATCAGAAACCTTTTGAAAATCCAAATACACCACATTCACAAGTTCCCCATCATCTATTCTAGTAGTCACATCCTCAAAGAATTCCAATAAACCAAACACAATTTACATTTCATGAATCCATGTAGGGTCTGCTCAAAACTATTATTCTTTTAAGTCATTGACTCTGGCCCCAAATAGTTGATGGGGCATGTATGAGGCCCTACCCAAGTTGCAGGGTGAACCTTAAAACAAAATTTGCGAGTTATGGACAGTCAAAATTGTGAGAAAGTAATATTAACCGTGATAACTTGCACTTTCATTCACAGTGGTGAGAGTGAACTAGCTGAACCAGATAAACAGTTTTCATATATTTTAAAAAATCTTTCAATCATCCCATTAAACTATGCCTCTGGACTGTAGTTACCATTTCCTTTGTAACTGTAGTTTATCATTCAATTAACACTATACAGATCAGTGCTCCAATTCAGAGACATGGTAGACTTGGTTTACAGGATCTGTTGTGGAAACAGGCAAGTCTAGGATCTGGGAGAGGCCAAGAGGGAGGCCATGGTCACAAATTCTAAATAGTCAATAAATCTGCTTGTTCTGATTCGTTGTTTAGAACAGAATTTCTTTATGGTATGGAAACTTATTGCATTTATGTAGCACCTTTAATCTATGAAGATACCCCAAAGAATTTCAAAAAGAATCAGACAAAATTTAACACCAAGAGATTGTTCTAAAGCAGCCAAGAAAACAAAAGGTTAAGGAATTCCATAGACTATGGCCTAAATGGTTTAAATCACAGCCACCCACGCTGTTCATAAACAAAAGGCCAAAACTGGAAGGTTTGTAAGCAGTTAGAGAAATAGGAAGGTGAAACATCTGTTTTAAAATCAAAGTGGTGGATGCATCAAGATTAATATAGAGAAAGGCAACAAGGTGGTGGGTGAAGAGAACTTTGTACAGGTTAAGGTAGGAGAAGGAGAGTTTTAAATGGACATCTATTTATGGAGAAATGTAGTTGAGAGGACAGGTATGACAGAAATCAGGTTGGTGAAGTTATAGAGAAGGTATGTCCATAATAATTCTGCAATAAAACTCACTCACATTCGGCTTTGATAGCTGCGCTGTTGATTGGTAAAAAGGGACGCCGTGCTGCCTGCCGTGGACGGAATAGGTTCCGACAGTAATACCGTGCAATTTTAGTTAGTCTCGTTGTCTGAAGACAGAAAGCCTGCCTAGTCTTCAGTGTAAACTTGGGGTTGGCATTCTTCACCCAGTACCCATGTGGATTCTAAAAAATAAAAATAATTAGAAGGCACGCACAGCAAAACAACATTATATCTTGCCTTTACTTCAGCTGCAGAGTTTGTGAAGCAGCATAAAACATTCTGGTCCTCTCCCATTACCCACAGCTTGCATAGAATCTAAACAAAATTGTCAAGCTTGTGAATGTTTTTTTAAAATTGCCAGCAGAATGAGAAAAAAAATATCGCAGGGATTTTGTCCATAAGCACTTAAGGCTTAGATCAGCATTTAAAAAAAACTTTTACCTTGAGTATGGAAAATACCAGCAATCACTCCAAATTCTACCATTGACACACTTCAGAAGAGCTCAGCAAGGAGTTGCTGATCTTAGGTAACACTTCCCCTACCCCATCCCAGCCCCCCACAACAGCTTTCATGTTCTTAGTAAATCCTTTTAGCCACCCCTAAACCACAGGGTATGCCCAGGTGTCCATCAATCAACAGCACTCCCAACCAATTTGAAAATCAGATTTCAATCCAATGTCCCAAGGACAGTAAATGCTAAGAACAGGATCAGGGTACTAATTCTAATCACTTTACACCTTCAATCCTATCTCATCACTCATTCTCCCCTCACTCAGCTCCTCACCAGTTCCAAACTCAAATCACACAGCTTCTTATTATGTCCTTGCATCCAAAACGCTTGCATCCCTTACTATCACACACACTACATCCCCCGCCATCAAGTATATGGCGGCCAAGGGGCTGAATCCAGTGATGGGTTGGAGGCTGGGTGGCTACCACATGTGCTTTGGGACGGTGTTGGACATTAATAGAATAAATAGGAAGGTCCTATTTCCTTTGGTGAGGATCAGAACCAAGGGCACCTAGGTATAAAGTAATTGGAAAGAGAGTAAATGAGGATTTTCTTTTCTGCCCAGTGGGTACTTGGGGTCTGGAACCCACCATCTGAAAGGGTGTTGGTAGAAGAAACCCTCATCACATTAAACATCATGAAGTGCCACCATTAAATCCTCTCCCACCTAAACTATTCACTGCTGATTGCCAAAGGGCTGGACCCAGTGCTGATTGGTGGGAAATGGTGAGGAAATGTTGGCAAACTTTCTCAATTGTCACAGACACGATGGCCAAATTACTTCCTTCAGTATGTTAATATTTTTATGACTTCTACGGTTGGTCCTGACATCCTTCAGTACTTGCCACCTTTCCCTTATCCCACTTACATGCTTTCTCCCTCACCCTTGAAATTCATGGCCTTTCTAATAATGAACTAGAGAAAGCTTTTGCTCAATTAGTCCCAAATGTCAGACAAACATTGAAAATGCATGGACAATGGAAGAGAGTGATAACAATTAGCTGTTGTCATCATATACGTGGAAACTGATGACTTTCAGATGAAGGTCTAAATGGGAAATGTGAGGGAATAAGGATAAGTGCTTGGGATACTACTTCCTGTCCTAGTGACATATTCCACTAGTAACTTAAACCATTTAACTGTGACATGCCACCCTCTCTCTAAAGAAGCTGGATTACTCTCCTGTTCTCACATATCAGCAGCTTCCATGTGATCAAGACACAGGATGGATTCACTGCCAATGGATCCATGAGGGTTATGCCTTATAATTATCTTAACATCAGAAACAAAACCCTGTGACGTTCGAGTAAATTGGACTCCCTCTCTTTACACCTCTTCTCTTGTATCATGAAACTGTAACACTTACTGAGCTATTACGGTTAGGCCCAGGTCTCTCACCCTCGAGCCTTGTTGGCATCTTCAGGCCACCGTATTTCTTCCAGTAATTCCAACAAGCTGCACAAAGTCTGCACTGCATATTAGGAGGGCCCCACGAGTACCACTGGTATGACTGAGTTGCTAAAGAGGGAAACGTGGAAAGAGTATCCTCGTTAACAGTCTAAGAAATCAATCACATTCAATTATCAAATAAGGAGCCTACGGGTACCATGAACTTACACTGATGCAAATTGTTAAATTAGTATCACACAGAGCTTATGTTTGTGTGGGGAAAACAGCAAAAAAAAAGAACAATTTTCAGATGATATTTAAAATCAACAGAGCGTCTTATCACCGTGAAGGTTCAATCTGTGTAGGAGGTGGTAGAACAACAATGGGAGTTAAACAAAAAGGGTTTGAAATTGGGCAGGATCTGGTAAAATGGAAAGATTCAGGATCAGGATCTATACAGCGTGGATCTGATGGTTGACCTCAAATGTATTAACAGTGGAGTACCAGAACTTGGTGATGGTGATAGTGGGAACGGGGAGAGAATGTAAGCAGACCAGAGAACAGGGACTGGTTTGGAGGGAGGATCGAGGCTGCAGAGAAACAAAAATGCTTAGGGAAAGTACAGCCCAGATCAGATACAGAGAAAAGGTGTCCCACCAAATACCCCCTGCCAGGTACCCTATTGTTTCACCTTCCAAATCAGCCACCTTGTTGCTCCAGTTTAACTGATACTTGGTTCAAGTGCTTACCCTCCAGTGCTGCACCATCCCCCAAATGTAGGTTTGAGCCAAACAATTTGTGATGATCACAGGGATCCCACTCTTGCTGAGTGGAAAAACAATATGCTACATGTTGACGCTTTATAGACAGTCAATGGCAAATTCATCAGGATAAACAGCAGGTTCTACTCACTATAGCAGCTCTCACAGGCCCTGCCAGCTCCTCCGTTCTGTCCCTGGAAGCCAGCTCCATTCACCATCCCTGGCTTGCTGACTGTGTTATTCACATTGATCTGGTTAGGGTTTGGTTTGTTGCTGTGGGAAATGTGAGATGGATGTTAAAAAATTGTACATCTTGCTTAAAGTAAATATTAAATGTTAAGAGCTGCACCTGGTAAATCAGCTTTAACACTATTATTGCTGCCACTCTCCTTAATTACAAGAAAGGAAAAATTGGTAAATGTAGCAAATAACTGCTTTAGAGAACCATACAGCACAGAAACAGGCCCTTTGGCCCACCTTGTCAACACTGATCGTGATGCTTAATCCCATTTGCCTGCATTAGGCCTTTATTCCTCTATACTTTTCCTATTAAGCACCTGTCTAAATGTCTTCTAAAATGTTGTAATTTTATCTTCTACCACCTTCTCTGGCAGCTCATTCCAGATAACCATGTGAAAAACCTACCCCTCAAATCTCCATCACATGAAATGGAAGAAATAAGGTTGTCCCCTCCAGTTACAAGTAAAGGCCTTGCAAAATGTCATAATTTAACCTAGTGACTGGCCCAGCATTAAATTCCCGAGTCCGTCACTTGAGTGAGCTAGCACACGTCTGTTTATACAAAGGTTTCACACCTAGTTCAATCTGGCAACTATTATGATTTTTGTATAATTCATTCTGCAAGTAATACTGTGGCATGACATTTCTTTGACATGGGCGAGACAAATCCATGGCAGTACTTACTAGTTGGGGATGTACACCTGTTTTAATCGGCTCTCTGCTTCAGCTGCTTTCAAACGTTTCTGGAAGACAAATCGCATCAATTAAAAAGACAATTTCACAAACCCAGCCCCACCAATCTCTGGATGCACAGATGCCCAAACTAGCTTCATTCTTTCAGATGTCTGCAGCCTGAAGCCATTGCAGGTGGTGAGCCATTTCTTTGAACCACTGCGGTCTTTCTCATGAAGGTACTCCCTCATTTTGATTGGGTGGGCAGTTCCAGGAATAAACTCAACAATGATGATAGCACGTGAATACCTTTCTAGACAAGGATGGTGATTGCAGCCAAAGGCCAGGTATGCTGCAGCAAGTGACTCTCATCCTGACCACTCAAAGCTTTTCCCACCCACTACAATCAAGGGCATGACAAGATACTCTCTGTTGACCTGCTTGAGTAGATGTCCAACAACACTGAAGCTCAGTGTTCTGCCAGGAAAAATCAGCTCCCCATCCACCACCCTAAACATACATTCATCCACCAACAATAGCAGTTACATTACATGCCATCTAAGAAATTGCAGTCATCCCTTTAACACCATCCTCTCACCTGGCTGAACTTGCTCCTATATTGAAGAACTCCTTTAGCACACTTTACATTCTCCAAATCAAAGGTGTGGAACTTGCATGGGTCCACATTCTGCCCATGTCTTTGTGGGATACATGGAACTTAAATGATTGAAATGCTGATGGAAGTAGTTACTTCCAAAATGAACAAAGACACAAAGGGGAAAAACTGCAGTATCGTAGTAACTTGAATTAACTGAACCACTTTCAAAGAATGAAATCAGGTATGATTGGCTGAACTGTTTTGCTCTTTGCAGTATCATTTTATGAAGTCGATCACACCCAATTCAAAACATTACCAGCTTGTGTATTGATGCAAGGTGCAAGAGCAGAGAGACCTGGGGGTTCTGGTGTACTGGTGAGTGGAACTAGCATTGCTGTAGTAAATAGATGGCAGAGGCATGATATGCAAATGAGCTCCTGTGCTGTAATCATTCTGTAAGACTGAAAGCAGGCAATGAAATATTTCATGTAAGAAAGCAAGACAACTAATCAGTCAGTGCATGACAACAGGATCTGGTTTTGAGAAGATGGTTAAGCTAATTTAGACTAGAATGTAGTTAAACCTCTGGCTTATCGCCATCCTTGCCTGAGAAATTATTTTACAGTGATTGCCAGGGAATAGCAGCCAGTCAGAATATAAAGGTGCAAGGTACAGCAGCTATTAATACAAGTAAGAAACAGCCTTGAAATTTCTTTCAAATGTAATCTACAAACAGTATTTGGTTTTGCGATTGCAAGAACAGTTACATAAACACCTCTGTCTGCGAAGAGAGCAGGCTACTGGCTCACAGCAGGAGGCCACTTAATAGGTATGTTCTGGAAAGTAACAGGACAATCTCTCAACATATACTTGTATGGAGATATCCTGTTAAGTAATGTTACATTCATTGATGAAGATCAATATGTGAAGATGAAGATCTAGGCATTAGAACCAGGCACCTTGAATCAAGATATTTTGCATCATTGTGACATAGCTCAATCGTGGTCATGGCTATATTTGTTCCGTCAATCAATATTGAGGTATTTGTGTATCCAAAAAGCCACCCATCTCAATTCTGTGGTAAAAGGATGTTTTGTTTTTGTGCTTGGCGGCTTTTAGGATATCCCTGTGAACTACCTTGTCCCTACAAAGGTATTTGTATAATCAGACTTGGTCTTGTTCAATTAAGATATGCTCCCATTTTATGCTAGTCTATGTCCACACCCAAAATATTGAAGTACCTATGCAATTGTAACTATTGAAATTGTATTTAATTACCTACTGATATCTTTGTACTTAAAAGGGTATAAAAATTCAAATGTACTTTGAGGGCAGGGAATTTCTTTCATCAGGTCTCTCCTGCATGTCTGTTTGTGCAAAATAAAGACCTGTTACATCTACAACTTCTGTGTAGCTCATTCAAAGAAAGTCACAACATTGAATGTTCTAATATCACAAAAATCAACAGAAGCACAATCTCTACCTGCTGTACATATCTGTCCGTGGTCTTCCACATGTAATAGTATTCGATTATACTGGTTAGCGATTTCCAAGGAAGCTGCAAGAGGCATTGAGAAGGCAGTTAGACTCCAGAAATAAAACAGAATCTGCTGCATCCAACATGAAGATGCCCCCACCTAAAATGCATTCCATGCATTATATGGCACAAGTGTGCAGCAGGTAACGTGCAGCAGGAGCCTCTCAGCTCCAGTGCCTGGGTTTGATCCCAACCGCACGTGTTGTCTGTGTAGAGTTTACAAATTCTCCATGACTGAGAGTTTGCCTGGGTGCTCCTGTTTCCTCCCACTTCTCAAAGTCATTCCCGTTAATACAGTAATTGGTTACTACAAATTATTTCAAGTGTACATGAATAAAAGGACAATCAGTGTGGAGCTGATGGACATGTGGATAGTTCACAGGGATGTAGGGGAATAATATTGATGGAATTGACTGAAAGACAGCATAGACTTGATGGATTGAACAGCTTTGAATGTCATATGGAAATATAATAAATGCAACCTTCATAACTGGCTCTGGGGACACAGAGAACCATTACCTGGCACATTAGCTTCTTGCACAACAATATGACATTTTCTGGCAATGTTCAGCCTTCATATGGGTTAAAAACTGAATCTGACTACAGGGTGTCAGAGGTTCAAAGACCTTCCCTGACAAGCACCACCTTTGGCCCAACACCTCTGAAGAACTTTTACCACATGAAATCAAGCCCAGGCTGGAGGTATAAATACAGGCATCATACTGCACCTTCCGCAATCCCAATCTGTCTCTCAGTGCCTCATGGCCAATTAAGTACTTGACATAGGAAAACATGATAAGCAACCAGCATGAGGATGATTGACCAGTTAATGTGGTTTTTGTAAAGGCCATTAGGCGAACACCAAGTAGGTTGCATCAGAACTATTCAAAAAAAGTCATCGGCTCTTTTACAGCACCTAGAGACAAAAATAAGGTCTCAGTTTAATATCTCACTCAAATGACAATAGCTCTGATAGTGTGTCATTGCCTCAGTATCAGTGAACTGTCAATTTATACCAAGTCCTAGACTACGGTTTGAAACCAGAACTTGTCACTCTGATGTCAAAGCACTACCAACTGAGCATATAAGCCCCTTCACTAGTAGCTCAAATCTCTCTACAGATTAAAAGATCACCATTTTGGAATATTAAGAATAATTTCACTGAATTATTTTTTTACTAGTCTAGTTACTTCTCCCCTTACCTATAGCAGTCCTCCACCACTAGGGGATGCTGATCTTCACAAAGTACCAAGCTGTGGCAGAATGTGTGTTGCAGGAATCAGTTGTTCTCACCCATTATTTCCACTCTGTACTACACACCATTATAGAAGGCATTTACGATAAGCAGTACAGCATATCTTAAACTTTCCAATGTTTTGTACCATTTGCAAAATTTTAATTATTCCTCTAAAACCAAGTCCAAATTATTTAAATATTTTTATAAATTTTTAAACCCCCAACAGTGACACTATTATTCACATTCTTCTAGTTTGCTTTCACAACATCAATACTGGTTGTTCTTCAAGTCACTTGAAGTCATTGGCTTCCAATATTCTTGAGCCACAAGAAGCCAACCCACTTTCAAAATTAACTGTATCAAATTTTAAATCAAAACAAAACTGCAAATGCTAGAACTCTGAAATAAAAACAGAAAATGGAAAACTTAACAGGTCAGGGAGCCATTTCCCTTTCCACAAATGCTGCTTGAGCTGCTGAATTTTGCAGGATTTTGTTTTTATACTGCATGCTGTTGTTTATAATAATCCTCTTTGAGAACAAGGGTGTTACATTCACTGTTCCAGTTCTATAGCAAAACTTCTGTTTTTGGATTTCACTGAAGGATCACAATTAAAATGCAGCTAGAGCACAACAGACTGGCCCATTAGGTTGCTACAGAATTGCACCAATAAACAATATTTATTGAATCCTATGTCTTGGCCATGAATTTAGAGCTGTAGCATCAGTATTGTGTGTTTCCAGCTTAAATTTTCTGACCAGCAAGTGTAGGAGTTATCCCTTTGAACAAAAAACGTCTTCCAACTAGTTTACAGAGAATCACAAAAATATTTGTTTCAACTACTTCACTTTAAATAACTACGACTTAGATGCTATTATTTTTAACTAACAAATCCATTGGTCAACCTATTCAATCAAAGAAAGAATGTAGATTAATTAACACAGCTAGATTATTAGATTAATAACAGTTAGTTATTAGATTAATAACTACCTTACTGTCGCTACAGGCTATAACTGGCAGTCTACTCACAAACCAGAGAGATTCTACAGGCAGAGCCCCAGACATCGACACCATCCTCACCCATCTTCTCAACACCATGCCAGAGAATCACACATCAGAATCCAACAACCCAATTCCTTCACTGCTAACAATTAGAACAGAAAATGCTGGAAAAACTCAGAAGAGGCAGCATGTGTGGAAAGAGAAACTGTTAACGTTTCAAGTCAGAGAACCAACAAAGGGGGAAACAAGTTAGTGTGGGTAGAAGAGAAGGTGAGAGAGGGCAATGAGTGGAACAAATGGAATTTATCTGATAAAATCAAATATTGAGCCGTTAAGGGGCAGTTAAGCTCCTTGGTTTAATTTGTTGACTATATTGTAAAGTCACGCAGTCTGGCCTACTGCGACATGCTCAGAAGACCTCACCTATTGAAGTGAAATAAGAAAGGGGTGGCTTAATTAAAATGGCCAGTTCTGATACAAAACTGAAAGGAAAAACAAATTATCTAAAGTTAGAAAATTCAACATTGCATCCTGCAGGCTGCAATGTGCCCAAAGATAAGGTGAGCTTGCAGGAGGCCAGAGAGGGTTGGAGCAGGAGTTGGATGATGAATTAAAGTGACAGGCAACCATAAGCTCATGGTCACTCCTGCAGACTGAGTGCAGGTGCTCTGCCAAGTGAACACCAAATCTGCATTTGGTTTCTCCAATGTACAGGAAGCCACATTGTGAACACTGGAATGCAGTGCACTAGATCTGATGAAGTGCAAGTGAATCACTGCCCTACCTGGAAAGACTGATTGGGTCCCAGAACCTCCTAAAGGGAAGAGGTGGAAAGGACAGATAATGCACCTCCTGCAGTTTCTTGGGAAACTGCTATACCATGGGTAGTAGACAAGGATGCAACAGCAGACCAGAGATCCCTTCAAACTGATGTATTAAGAGGTAGAATCTTGGTGGAACTGCTGGAAAATGAGAAGGATGATCCATTGAACACAGAGGATTCTGGGGTAAGGACTAGGAGAGGCTGTTTCTCTTTCCACTGGTGCTGCTTAACTTGCTGAGTTTTTCCAACATTTTCTGCTTTTAAATTCAGATTCCCAACATTTCCAGTTTGATTTTTTCCTTCACTATTAACATGCACCCAGTTCCTTCCACACAAAGCTGTCACTTTCCATCTGTTTCCCTAAGTGACACAGGCTGACAATTCATAACACAGTGCAAGGTTATGACAATTGTTTTGAAAAATCATTCATTTAAAATAACAAATAGCTCAATCAGTCTGGAGCATTGAGCACTCCCATAAACAAAAAAGCACTTATGTAGTCAGTCACACCCAGTTAAACTCACATAAATGCAACGGCTTAAAAGTGACATTCCTAAGTATTGACTGTTTACAATTCCTAGCTGTACTCACAAAGTCTTGTCGGATGTCACTAAAATCCTTGCCGTATTTTTCGAGAGCTTCCTCAAACAGGTTTGCTTCAGAGGCCGACCATTCTTCCATTTCATCCCGGCACAGCACAGGTCCTCCCTGAGGCACCAAGGCCGAAATTGCCTTCGACACGTCATAGTTATTTTTATGTAATGTATCCATGGAGTGAAACTGAAATAGGAACAGAAGTGAAGTAAATATCCCACTCAAAAAGGATATGCATTGTGCATTCCCCCATACAATAGACAGGCATTTAAGCAGTCAGTCACATGCAACCCACACCCAAGACAAGCATTGCTAACCTGGGTGCATCATCCTATCAACTGAACCAGCAAAGCAGAGGGACAACATCATTCCACACACAAAATTAGTAACACACCAATAAGTATGATACAGGTATGAAGACGTAGAAACAAAATCAATGTAAAATGAGAATGAATTAATTTGATAGAAGAAAAATGGACCACAGTACCACTCAGATTTGACATCACAGAAACATTCACTCAGACCAAAAATCAGACTGACTCTTAAATTTTCAGGCTTGAAATATTCAACTGATTAACTATTTGTTGAAAACTACAGTGACATAAACAAAACATTTCACTTATTTCTTTTATTGACACAATCTACAGCTAACCTTTCAAAACACAATTAGTAGCAAGACCCCACAACTGGCAGCAACCAAACAGTGTAACCCTTGTGTAACATTAACAGATTTAGATCACAAATGTGACTTTTTTTTTCCAGGATTGGGAGTGCTCTGACCTGGATGGATGTGAATTAGGAAAGGAGGGCAGAAAAGTAGTTAGAAAGTGCTCATTACAAAGCACATAA
>JARFYF010000069.1:11329165-11340631 GCA_030265395.1 Rhina ancylostomus
GGGGTGAGGGTTGGGGTGGAAGGGAAGGGGATAGGAGCCACCCCAGCCCCCAGCCTCTCCGGACGTCCTGTCTCCGCAGTGGAGCAATCCTCGAGCAGAACTGAATGCCAGCCGGTGCACAGCAAGATCCCGCGGCCAGCCCTGTGCTGAGGGGCCGCTTGGTGTGGGAGGGGTAAAATATTTCGTCCCCCCCACCCCTCACCTTTCAAAATGAGGTCTCTGGACCTTCTAGCTCCACGTGGGACACAGGGCTCCAACTCTTTCTCTCTTCTTCCCCCCCCCCCCCGGCTGATCGGAGGGGTGGCACCTCTGACAGGGCTGCACCCCCTCGGTTCTTGTGTCCCAAGCTCGGACTGTCCTGTCTGAGAGCGGGACTGGGAGTGAGACCGAACCCCAGCCATCGCTCCGTGGTGGTGGAGGGGAGGGTTGGTGTTGTATGTATGTGCCCTGGAAGGCAGAGGGGACGAGGGTGATGTGCCTGCACTGTGGGGAAGGTCATCTGATGGACACCAAAACCTGATCAGGTGCTGCACACCAACTTGCCAAGGGCTGACACATCACCCTTCCCCCAACAGAGACTTATCACCCCGTTCCCTCAGCCACAGGAACAGATATCACAACCTCCCCTAGGCATGTCACCTTCCCAGTGATTCATGTCCACCTTGCTGGCCAATATTCAGAGAAGTTAAAGGAATACAGTTGAGGGTATTGGAGGCATGAGGTTGAATCAGGATTGTATTCCTGTTAGTTTGTCATTTTGTGATCTCCAAGTTACTGTGTTTTTATTTGTTTGTAATGAAATGATTGCCTTTCTGTTTTGTTTTTCTGATTGGGATCTGTAGTTGATGTTATTTTTCTAATTGTTTATTTGTGTTGTGGATTGTGGAAGGGTTATTGATTGATTTTTGCAATTTAAATAACACTTTGGGCAGAAAAGGGATCTGTAGTGCTCCATGTCTGTTGCTACCTATGTAATTATTGGTGGTTTGATGTTGCTTAGCCTGTGCTGTAACATTAGCTGGTGGACAGAGCTTTCAATTTTCCTTTCCTATATGCTGAATCCACTGGCTGTGTCTGAGTTGCAGGCTGGGTACAGTTACACAAATGTTTTTGTTCTGTGGTGAAGGTCTAGGAGTTGCGGTGCAGACCAAATACTCTGAGGATGGGTTTTATTTCCGCTCTGCTTTAGGCTTGTATTGCAGAGTTGGAGTGGGTGAATTGCATTCAGACGTGCTGGTATGTTTGTATCTTTCCTCCGCCCCCATCTCTGCTTCTACTCACACTTGCAGCGATGCCAGGACACTTATTAAAACAACTACAAGTGTAAACATCAGTGTTGAGTTGCTCTGTAATTGGGTGCATTGCAGTCATAACCTGATTAGCCTGACGCATTGGGATGCATATGTTGGTGATCAGGACTCCTTTTTTTACCCTTGTCCAACTTTAACTTGTGGACGCTGTAAACATTTGTTGCATCTGAGGTCAATAAGCCAACCACGGAATTAAAATTTGATCAGTTGCACCAATCTAATTGCTCCTCTGGCCAATCTCTCACTTTGTGCACTGTAAACTTGAGCTGATTGGATCTTGGCTTCCTGTTTTGTATCTTGTATTGTTTCTTCACATGCTGCCCCAGGGTCATTTGACCTACAATGGTTCCGAGTCCACAGTTTGCCCTTCTAGTTTTAAATTGCCCCTCACTATTTCTGTCACCATATTTGCTCTCCAGCCTCTCCAAATCTTTGTGCTTTGATAACCTTTGCTGCATTGTTTAATCGTTCCATCATCACCCAGCGTGCTGCAAGTTAGGGAAGTTCCCCCCCAAAATCACTGTACTGATCTATATATCTCTCCGTTTCTCGGTACACTCTTTAAAACCTACCCCTTTTCCAGCATTCTGGTCAATTTGCTTGTGTGACTCAATTTTGTTTTTGTGAAGCATTTTTGAATTGTTTTGCTATGCACAAGTGGCATGGAGAATTGTTGTCATTTGTCATTAAGTTATATGCTCATCTTTTAGTGGGTGGGTTGTGGTTCTGAATCCCATGTTTGACCGGACTGACAACCTGTGCTGAAGGAGTGAATTAGCATGTGCATCCTGATGTCAGGCCCAAACTCCCAACCAGTATCAGCTTGGACAGAGAACTGGTATTTGGCATTACTATTTGTTTGATCTTCCTATATGTAGATATTCTGCAATTTTTCCTACATTAGAATCATGACTGTATTTTGAAGATCATTGACTGTGGAGTGTTCTGGAATCTCTTAACGATACGACAGGTGTTATAGAAATGCAGGGTGGCTGACTGGCTGGCAGAGGAGAATTGCGTGTGTTTGTTTTGCCTGGGTTGCAGGATTAATATCTATTTCATGCGGAAACCAAATGCATAATTCTAGTAATTACATAGTTTAGGGATTAAGAAGGCCAAACAAAACAGATTGCAGAGTGGTTATGTTTTTGAAGAGTTCTGTCTCGCAGCAAGGGGATTGGAGGGCCCAGTGTTGTGTTCCACTGGAAGTGGAATGTACTGCTGATTGTGTTAACCCATGTGCACCATGTACCTAAGGAGCTGTGTATGTGTGGATGCATTGTGCCCAGATCAGTAACTTGACAGAAACAAATACTAGAAATCTGAAATAAAGACAGAAAATGCAGGGTTCACTCAGCTGGTCAGGGAGCATATATGGAAAGAAAAGCAGTTCAGTGTTTCTGGTCAGTAACAGCTCATTACAGTAAGTAGTTTGGCACCTGTTGATGATTGTATTGCATTATGAATGTGTATGTGTTGGCCGAATCTGATGTTTGTGTTTTGCTGCGCTTACTGTGATTAAGCTCTTCATGTGTGTGCTGTGTGTTGTAACTCGATAACCTGCGGGAATTACTATTAATAAACTGTGGTGAGGTTCTTAGAGGAATTCCAGACATCCAGGTAATCACCTGTCGAGTTGACTGAGGTTTCGATGAAGTAAGCCTCCCTTTGGTCATGAGTGATTCAAAGATTAAGTACTTAATTTCAAAGAATAAACAAATGAAGTCTAATAAACTTTGGTGGGGTGATGTGATTTATTGCTGATGAATTATGTCTGGGTTTGGACTTCATTTGGTGTAATGATAAAAGGAATTAATTATCATGACTTCAGTGCTTAAGCTTAAACACAGTAGTTATGCAAGTATTGCCTGACTGAGGAATCACTTGCGTTGCTGAATAAGATGTTGTAAAAGAAGCCACAAGCCTTTGCTAAGGGTTCTGCTCCCACCACCTGTGATCTCCACAGGGTGTGCATGCAAATAATATCATTGACGCACATGTGTTACCCCAATGCAGTCATCATGAATAATTTGGCCTTCCTAATACAGGATGGTGTGATTCCTTTACACAAACAATGGCCTGATTCTATGTGTTGGTTCTCTCCTTCCTCTAATTCCATATCCCTTGATCCTTTCCAATAGTTTTGTGCACAGTTGCCTGTCAGTGACCTTCTGGAAGTCTACATCCATTGTACTTCCCTGAATGTAACATCCATCTCTGTAGACATGTTTTAAGTTTAATCCGTATTGCATTATTGTTCCCTAGCTGGACATTTGGCTCAGCCTGCAGAGATTAAAAGCATGAAATTCTGGAAATGGGTCTGGAAGTTTATCATTGGTCATTGATCAGAAACATTTGTGGATTGAGAGGCAGAATTAATCAATGACCAGCATATTTCTAGTATTTTCCATTTTCACTATAGCTTTTTGACATCTCTACAACTTTTTACGTTGTTTGGGTCATTGTTTTCTTGATGGTGGTATAATACTTCTGCCACTTGCATCTGCCAAAGTGATGATCATTTCAACATTGGAGTTCGCAGTGTCTTTTGCTTCATTAACTTCAGAGAGAACAGAGTTTAACTTGGTGGTTGGCATTTAAAACCAGAAAATGCCAATAACGTTCAGCAGACTAGAAGAGTTTCACTATTAACGTTTCAGGTCAAGGATCTGTCATCAGATGAAAGGTTATTGATCTGAAATGTTGACACTTTATTCCCTCTGTGGTTGCTGCCTGACCTGGTTGTGTCCAGCATTTTGTTTTAATTGCAGCTTTCCTGCTTTAGCAGTTTTCTTGGCTTCTAGATTGCTGGTTGGCTGATTGTTACAGTGTGTTGGATGCACAAACCAATGTGAACACCTATTAATATTGTGTTTCCTGCCAAGTTGGTGTGGGGCTCAGGATTGACTTTAGATTAAATTTTGTGAGATGCACTGTGTGCAGTTATTGGTTTATTCACTGTCTATCTACAGCATTGTTTATTGATTTCTGGTGGAATACTATTACAGTAATCCCATATAGTCAGTAACTTGCATGAACCCATTTACTTAAATGGTTGCAAGTGTAGAATTGTCACCTAATCCTCTGGTTTCCAGTCACACTGCATGGAACCTGGGATTATTATCTCGATGGACTCTGGTTACTCTTCCTCCATTTTTCTTAATGTCTGCAGTTTTCTTTTGTATTCTCTTAATCTTGGCATTCTGATGTTCTTATTAACTAATTTTCAATATTTATATTGAAATATAATTTATATTTATGAAAATCTCAACTATTCAATTCTGAATATAACAGTCTCCTGCATAAAGACATGAGTATCCTTCCCAAATTCCATTCAAGAATTTGTGCTTAGCTCAAGTGTATTTACTATTTTTTTTCACTGATTTATTTGTACAACATTGATTTTTGTTTTAATTCTGTTCTTTCCTTTTGTTTCCTTATCCTTTTATAAATTTGTGTTTTTTTTTTAAAAGCAATTTTTGTGGAACTGATGGTGTAAATGTGGTGTAATTACTCCTATGTTATAGAGTAACCTATTTCTATTGAAGCTATAACCTGTTGCAAAGGAATCTTTATGTTCTCTTCCAAGTCCTGCAGCATGTCTACTTGCAGATTTTGTGATTGGTGTGTGAACCCTGGAAATTCCTACACAAAAGCACTGCAGGAATACCTCAACTGCAAAGCCTCTTAAGGAAATTACCAATGGATAACACCTGCAGCCTTTGCCAATGGTGCCCACATTCCATCTATAAATTAAGAAGTAAAAGATCTGGATGCTGCCTTTTTAGTAGATTGTGGGGCAAGGCACCAACCAGTCCAGATTCCATAGCTCCTGTTTGCTTGCATTCTTTGTAATTGTGTGCTGGAATGTAGGATGTGGATATCTTTTGCCTGGGCATGACTAAAGTACCTTGAAGGAGTCCTTTACTTGTATCCATGAGCATTCAAGGGGAGATCGGACAAGATCTTGACAGGCATGTTGGGCAGGCTATTGCGTCAATGTAAGTATGTGGAGAGAGAAGACGGCCCAGGGAAAAATGAGATTGTTAGAGAGGGATTGGTGGGGCGTTTTGTCAGTGTGGACATGGGGAGGGATCAGACTGTGCATTGTATTGGAGAAAATTTTGGCCGAGGTCAGATGGGTTCTTGTGTTTGTGAGGATCTCTGGATGGAGCAGAGAGCTTTGTGTATTAGCCATGCTCTAGTGTGGTAGGGGCAGAGATCTGTCCTATAATCTCTTGTTATTCTAAATGATTGAGGCACAGGCTTGGAGTGGAACACTGAACTAAGGGGTGTTGTGGGATGGAGTTTGAGAAAGTAATTCCTTTCTCAAAACTTTTTGCGAAGGATATGAGAAATGTAAGCAGAACAACATAAATATGTTCAAAGTCAAGTTTATCATTATGTTCACAAGTACATGTGTGCACAGGTGCAATGAAAATCTTGCTTGCAGCATCACAGGCACATAGCATCAGATAAGCAGCATTCACAAAAAAAACATAAATATAAATCTTGCAGAATGAGAACAAAAAATACATTGTAGTGCAAAATGATCAAAGTGGTCATAGTGTTGCTAAACCCTTGTGACTAGGTTATGCTGGTTGGTTCAAGAACTGAATGGTTGAAGCTGTTCTTGAACCTGATGGTGTGGGACTTCAGGCTCCTGTACCTGCAAGAAGATGGCATGGCCTGGATTATGGACATGTTGTACACATGACCTGTTTCTGTCTTATAATTCTATGTAGTTCTATAGTGAAAGATCAGTTTCTGTGGTAAGCAACAAATCTTCCCTTTTGTGTTTATGCTTTTATCATTGGACAGGAATGTTATTAGTCAAAGTTTGATACTGAGCTGCTTACATGGGTAGGAGTTTGCACCAAAATAGAGGGATCGGAGAAATAAGGAGAGGAAAGATTTATGGGAGTAAATTCAGAGTTTAGAGAGGCTTTGGCTCAGGAAGGAAACAAATTGAAGAGTGAAAATATAAAACGGTGTGATAGCAGTTAATCCTGGGGCACTGCCTGTTATTGGAGTCACTTTTGGATAAAACGGAAGAAAGTCAAAATTGCACATTAGAACTCTTTCCCCTCCCCAGAACTTATTCTGGCCTCTGCCCTTTTCTTTTCCAGCCCTGATGAAGGGTCTTGACCCAAAACGTCGACTGTTTATTTCCCTCCATAGATGCTGCCTGACCTGCTGAGTTCCTCCAGCATTTTGTGTGTGTGTTGCTCCAGATTCCAGCATCTGCAGAATCTCTTGTGTAGTTCTTGTTAATGATAAAGTAAAAGAGAGATTCCCAAAAGGAAAGAGCAAAGTGTTTGAGAGGTTAAAAAAAGTTTCTAAGTAGAGATTGCAAGTGGAAAAGGCCTTGAAGGGGCAAATGAGATTCTGTATTTTATTCTTTGCATGTTGAAAATAAATACAAGGAGGTGTTACAGAACATGGGTTAAACCATGTTAGCAATTCAGCCTTGGAAAGGGTGTGGTGAATATTCATCAGAATGACATAATATGGCTATGGGGAAAAAAATTGGGTGTGGTTTACTTTTCTCACTTCTCACAAAGAAATTCAGTCAATAAATGGTTTCAGGAAATGGTGTGTTAAAGAGATAGATTAAGAAAGATTGAGCCCAATCAGTGAATAGGCAAATAAGGAGCAAGTACAATTGTTGGAAAAACTATGAAATTATTACAAATAATGGATGTAAAATATATTAGATCATACACTGTTTCGCTTTAACAGCTATTGTAAAGAAAGACCACAAAGAGTAAAAAGGTAAGTATAATTAGAATTGATTACTCAAATTGAAATATTAGTGTTAGCATCACAGGCCAAATTATCCCCTATGATTCCATAAGGTTTTGAGGATTGGTAACATAATTTGGACTAGTCTTAATCCAATTTTTATCTGTCCAGAGTTCAAAGTGCAAACCTGTTTTGAGAAGCATTGGGATGGTTAACACAACAAAGATCTCATTTCTAAGGTGCAAGTTGAAATACACTGATGAATCAGTTAAAGGTTACAAGCTATCATTTATACCAAATGAACTTGTGTTAACTTTGCCAGATACCAGGTTTTTAAAGTTCAAGGTGGGTGTCATCTTTTCATAACTTCTTGATTTACTTTGTCATTCTTATTTTTTCAAAACTTTCACGTGAAACTAATTCAAATGTTCCACTTTCCAGTAGCCTTCGCATTGTGGTTTAACTTGACACAACAAAAGTCACTTACATTATATGACGTAATTTGACTAAAAATGTAAATAAGAATTTCTATCATCTCAGTTGTAATATTTGAGTAGAATTTCAAATATATCTTTATTTTTGCATACGAAAATGCATTCCAGTTCCCGTGTTTTGTCATTTGTACAAAAGGGATTCCAGCCTTAAAACATGGCAATTCTCGCTTGTGTTTTGCAAAAGCTTTATGCACGCTTTCAAATATTATTCTAACTCAGGTAAGCACACGTATATCCCACGAACGTCTCCCAGTGAAAGTTACCACATACACCTCATCACTTTTAAAGAGAACGTCAGTGAAGGTGGCAGGATGCATACTTGCCCTACGTTTTCGATGCTACAAAAATGAATTTACCTATTAGAATAAAAGTTAGCTAAACTGGACGATTTTGACTTTCATCAGTGATTTTTAAACCACCCACTGATGTATCTTGGAAATTACAAGTCCGTGTTGTTCATGTCACAGCGTGGCACTGGGTAATCTCAGTGCCGAGATGGAGAGGTGATTGATGAACGTGATCCCAGCTGGCGTGAACCTCCAAGCTGGGATCACACTGAACTCACGGACGTACTGAAAAATAACTATCCGCAAGCCCTCTACCTCGGAAGGATTCCCATTATCCCACATATCCACTCTACGTCTGTTTCAGCGACTGTCCAGACCTAATTATTTACAGCCCTGGTCGTATCGGGAGAGGATCTCACCTGCGACAAGCAGATATCGTTGCTCAATCCGTCACTTAAAATTTCACTTACTTTGAGGTATAGGACACAACTTAACTCCTCTCCCAAGATCTAATCTTTTCGGCTCGGATTTCTGACTTTCTTCCGTTGGTTCCGGAAGCGAATCTTTGACAATTTTTTCGGCTGAAGGCTGAGTAAAGCCATGCAGCCACCTGGGGGCGAAAGTCGCTGCAAACCCCGATCCACCCAACCACCCCGGTCCTGCACAACCAGCAACTCCTCCCGCCGAGACGGCTGAGTCCTCCTCCTGCCTTGGATTCGCCCAGTTTGCGCTGTTAACGGAGAGAGAGGCGTCACGAGGCTAACTCTGCCTCTCTTGCGAAATGTTTTGTGGAGTATCTGGCGGGAATAGAGTTAGACTATCTTGATATTCTAATTTTGAAACTATTCTGAAATAATAGAGCATAACCCGAAATCTACCTCAGCAACAGAACACTACAGACCACCCCTTGAATTACTATGGACTTGTCTCTAATTGTGTTTCATTTGCACTAATGTCATGTTTTGCGCAGTTTTTGTCTCTTCTCTATCTTGTATAATTTATGTATAATTTATATCGCGTCTTGTCTGAACCTACGTTCATGTGATGCTACTGGAAACAAGTTTTTCATTGTGCCTGTATCTCACTGTACTTGTACCTCACTATACTTGTGTACATGACAGTAAACTCGACTTGTCTTGTCCTGAGGTGAAAATCCTGGAGGTTCATGCGAGTCACAAGCAAGCCATCAGAGTGAGAACACCACTTGTAAAACTACCATAGGAGTGAGCGCAGTGGGTAGGGGGAAGAGCTGAGAGAGAGTAGCAAATATCTGATCAGATATTTATTAGTCACATGTACATTGAAACACAGTAAAATGTGTCTTTTTGCGTTACTGAGAATGTTCTAGGGGCAGCCCGCAAGTGTCGCCACTCTTCCGGTGCCAACATAGCACGTCCACAGCTCCTAACCTGTATGTCTTTGGAATGTGGGAACAGACCGGAGCATTCAGAGGAAGCCCATGCAGACACGGGGAGAACGTACAAACTCCTTACATACAGCAGTGGAAATTGAACCCGGGTCACTGGCGCTGTAAAAGCATTACGCTAACTTCTACACTACCATGCTGACACAGGAGACTGCAAGTGCTGTCATCTGGAGCGCAAATCACACTGCTGCGTCTTAATGCAGGGTCTCAACCTGAAACATCGACCGTTCCTTTGTCTTCACAGATGCTGCTTGGCCCGCTGAGTTCCTTCAGCAGTTTAGTTTTTACTTAAGATATTGCTGTGGCAGAAAGTGTGACCAGCTGGTCAGGGGAAGCATCAGCTCTCAGACACATCCTCATATCTCACTCCAGACCATGACCTCACCACTGAATATCAGGCCAGTGTCTCCCAGATGGCTATGAACTTCATTTCCTTGGAGATCTTCCCTCCAGAGCTACATTCCTGGTACAGGCAGCCCCCAGATAACGAAAGGATTCTGTTCCTGAGAACTGTTTGTGACCTGAACTGTTTGTAAGTTGGAAATGAACAATAACAGTGTGTGGGAGAGGATCACAGAAACAGCTGTGACAGGAGAGTGAGCAGGCATGGGAAGAGTGGCCGCCAGCTGGCCTTACTGACTCACTGAGCGAGTGAGTGTGCTCAGTGCTCTCAGCTCTGCTCAGTTCCAACCATCTCCCGATTGTTGTGATTTGCGTTGGGTGGAGTTATGAAAAGGCACGCCAAAATGCCCCTTTCCCACCGGGCAGAAGATGCCTGCAGCCTTACAGCAGCCGGCAAATCCATCTCCATCCATCCTGCCACCTGAAAGCACACCCCACAACCCCAAAAAAAGAATGGCAGCAACCCTGCAGCAGCCGGCAAATGCATCCCCAGACAGATCTCCGAACAACTGGCCCAGTGGCTCAGTCCACTAATTCCAGCTGAAAATATGCTGCACGGTCAGGCTCTGAATGCACTGAACTCTAAATCACTCAGTTCGCCTCACACTCACCTTTGAAGCTCAACCGTTAGGAAAGCTTAACTTGTTTCAAAAAATTGTTTAAAAATTTTTCGGAAAGTTTTTGTGAAGATGAAAATTCATTAGTCAGGGCTCTCATAACCTGCAAACTGCCTGTAGATACCCAGCCTCAGAAAGCCTGCCTCGGCCTCCTACCCAACATCCATAAGCCAGACTCATTATTTAGCTTGCGATTGCTCTGTCGAACTTACTGCTTCCTATCTTGACTTCATCTTATCTACCCCACTGTCATCTCCATGTTGTCCTCACTTTCATAAGATCCATTTCTGACTCTTCCTTTCCCTTTCTGCATCTCTCTATCTCCATCTCCGAGGATAGGCTCACGACAAGCATCCATTATAAGCCCACAGGCTGCCACAGCTAACCCGACTATACTTCTTCCCAACCTGCCTCCTTTCATTCTCCCAGTTCCTCTGTCTCAAGTTGCTTTTTGCTCCAATGAGACTTCCTGAATTTCTTCCTTCCTCCTGATCCATAGTTTCCCCTCTACAATAGTCGATAGAGCTCTTGACTATGTCTCATCTACTTCTTGCACCTTTGCTCTCGTCCCCTCTCCTCTGGGACATAGCAAGGATGGAGTTCCTCTAGTCCTTATCTTTGACTTCACCAGCTTCCACATTTAATGGAGCATCCTTCGCAAATTTCATCATCAGCTTAAACAAGATCCCAACACCAAACATATCTTCCCCTCCCCTCTCTGTTCAACATTTTGACAGAATTCCCTTCACAACTCCCCGATCACCTCTTCCATCCCACCCAACCACTCCCCTTCTTGTGTCACTTTCCCACATGTCCTTTTACCTCTCCCACCATTCAAGGACCCAAACAACCCTTTCAAGTGAAGCAGTGTTTTACTTGCACCTCTTGCAATCTAGTGTACCGTGGTCTCCTCTACACCAAAGAAAATACCTGCACTCAGCCACAAGGTTCATCGTTCACCTTTACTTTCACAGTACTATCAAGCTATGTTGATAATTGGCAGTGTATTCAATTAGTTTTTTTTGAATGAAATTTTGATGAATGACCACTTGTCAGCACCAAGCAGCATAATAGTGACAACCTTCCATGGGTAAGAACTTAACAATATTTACTAATTTTCTGATAAAAGATACCTGATTAAACAATGCTCATAGATAGCAAATTATCCTCAAATATCTTCATGAA
>JARFYF010000069.1:11605594-11617916 GCA_030265395.1 Rhina ancylostomus
AATCTCTCCCTTAACTCAAGCCCTTGAATCCAGACAACATTCTGGTGAATCTCCTCTGCACTCTCACCAGCACAACCACGTCCTTCCGATGATGTAGAGACCAGAACTGCACACTGTACTCCAAATGCGGTCCAACTAGTGTTTTGTAAACTTGCATGTGGCAGAGGTCAGGATCGAACCCAGGTCTCTGGAGCCATGAGGTAGTGGCTCTACCAGCTGTGCCACTGTGCTACCTATCTCTTCTCTTGTGACTGTTGGATGGTGTGGGATCTGGATACTGATGGCAAGACTGGATTTTATTGAGAAGGTAGAGGAGTCAAGGGTTATGGGGATAAGGCAGGAAATTTACTTCCATTTCCATGGAGCAGGCTCGATGGGCCGAATGGCCTTCTTCTGCTCCCTTATCTTGTGATGTTGTGATCTTGTGAAATATCCAACGAACTGTAATGTTCCTTCCAATTTCTTTTTGCACCTTGGTCACAAAAATTCTGCTGATGGATGGAAAATTTGTTTCATTGGCCATCAACCCACCCGACTGGGTAAAACCAAGAGTCTGTCTCCCTTCCAGTTGGCTTTGGGAGGCTGGCTTGCAGAGTGGATGTGCTGGTGACAAATGGAGGAAGTGAATCAGAGGTCTTGTGATAAAATCTCCGACAAGATATCCAGCTGGAGTCGGCATCACAGTCCTGTGGTGGAATGTCGAGAGTCATCTTGGAAAACAAAACTTCCTCTTCCCGTTCAGCCCTTACACTTTGACCTCTGCTCATTCCTGTTTCCCTGCATGCTGATTGGCTAACCAGTTGAATGACAGCTGCTTATGTGAGTAAAATTCCTCTAACCCCTGTCTACCAAATTCCACTTAAGACACAGACATTCACTGGAAACTCACCATTGGTATTTGGTTTTACGGAACAGTTCCCACATAAATCCCACTAATATGATCTCTGTGAATCACACCGTACAGATTCATTTTTAATTCCCTCTGTCAGACCTCATTTCATGGAGGTCACTGCTAGCTTTACTGAGAAGGGATTAACTCTTGATCTCCAGTTAATTCCTCATGCTATTGAATTCTTGATAAAGAAAAGTAGTTTACTTACTTGCTGTTTTAGGGAACAGAATTGTAATAACTTTTATGAAGATTACTTCTGACCAATGTTCAAATCTAGCCCAGACTGCTAAAATGACTGACTCCTGTGTTACTGACTTCCTTCACTGTGAAAGAGATGTCACAGAGTTATACAGCACGGAACAGGCCCTTCGGCCCAACTTGTCCATGCCGACCAAAATGTCTTACTGAACTAGTTCCATTTATGTGCAAAACGAGGGGAGCATAGGTTTAGGGTGAGAGGGGAAAGATTTAAGAGGGATCTGAGGGGCAACTCTTTCACGCAGAGGGTGGTCAGTATATGGAACGAGCTGCCTGAGGAAGTGGGTGAGGCAGGTACAATAGCAACATTTAAGAAGCACTTGGATAAGTACATGGAGGGGTGGGGCTTGGAGGGATATGGGCCGAATGCGGGAGATTGGGACTAACTGGGTGGGCACCGTGGTCAGCATGGACTGGTTGGGCTGAAGGTCCTGTATCTGTGCTGCATTGCTCTATGACTCTATGACATGCAGTTGGGCCCATGTACCTCTATACCTTCCCTATCATATAGAGGCCTGGGGATCGATAAATTGTGGGTTCAGGTCCTGCTCCAGAAAGAGACCTTCCTTTTTCTTGAGTCAGTCTGAAACATCCTGACTACTCTTTGAGCCAAAGAGTAACATGGATAATTTGGGAAAGACAATTTGGAGGACGAGAGAGTTCTCTCACCTAAAACACAGTAGACAATTGATATCATCAATAATTTGATGTGTTATTTAGAGCTTAGCAAATCAACGGATATTGACCAGCAATAGTTAAGCTGAGTTAGAGACGGACACATAGAACGGTAGGAATTAACTTAACCTCGGAAGAAGTTATGGAATTGAGGTATTACAGTGGCACCTCTGGTAGGAGTTTGTAATTACAGTGTGACTTGTTACAGAAATAACTTTCATTAGAAATGTGCACATCCAAGAAATCATGACGTTAACCGTTGACACAAAAGTGTAACAACACAAAGGGCATGAAAGTCAAATATTTTTATATTTTAGATGTACCATAAAGCTCTGATGATCCACCATTCAGAAGTCCCAGTGGTTTGGCAACTGGGCTCAGCAGGTAATGTTCCACAAGTTCCCACAAAACTATTTGATCTTCACATTCCCCAAAGATTCCTGTGCCCCATTTCCTTAAAACTTACCAGTTCATGGAGAGTTTATTGTAATACTGTGTAACATCTTAAAACTAATTAACTGTGTGTTGGGGTATTAATGTCGATAACATCCAATGGTCCAGAAAATCTGCTCATCCAACAACTCCAAAGTTCTAAGGGTGCTGGCTTCTCAGAGGCTTACCACAGAGTCATAGAGTCACACAGCACAGAAACAGGCCCTTCAGCCCAACTGGTCCATGCCGACCAAGATTCCCAACAAAGCTAGTCCCATTCACCCACGTTTGGCCTCTAAACCTCTCCTATCCATGTATCTGTCCAAGTACCTTTAAATGTCATTAATGGACCTGCCTCAACCACTTCCTCTGACAGCTTGTTCCATATACTGACCGCCCTCTGGGCGAAAAAGTTGCCCCTCAGGTTTCTATTAAATCTCTCCCCTCTCTGCTTAAATCTCTGGCCTCTAGTTCTTGATTCCTCAACACTGGGAAAAAGACTGTGCATGTTCCCTCTGTCTATGCCCCTCATGATTTTATACACCTCTGTAAGACCACCCCTCACTCTCCTACGCTCCAATGAAAAAAGTCCCAAGCTGCTCAACTTCTCTCCATAACTCAGTCCCTCGAGTCCCAGCAACATCCTGGTAAATCTCCTCTGCTCTCTTTCCAGCTTAATGACATCTTTCCTGTAGCACGGTGACCAACACAATATTCCAAATGGTTAATGATATACTTTAATGATATATAAGATATATTTATAGTAGCTGTATAAGCTAACATCATTACATTGATCTACTTATCCACCCACTGGTAGGTAGCTATCTTTCTTTCTATAAAAACAGAACATGCTGGAAACACACAGCAGGTCAGTCAGCATCTGGGGAAAGGGAAGCAGTTGACATTTCAGTTCCGGGACACTTCATCTTTCAGATTTCCAGCATCCTCAAGCGGTGCCTCAAGAAGACAACATCCATCACCCAAAGACCCCCACCACCTGGGCTGTGCCATCTTCTCGCACCTCCTGTCGGGCAGGAGGTACAGAAGCCTGAAGTCCCACACCACCAGGTTCAGGAACAGCTGCTTCCCTTCAACCACTCGGTTCTTGAACCAACCAGCACAACCCTAATCACTGCCTCAGCGTAGCAACACTGTGACCACTTTGCACTAAAATGGACTTTTTTTTGTCTAATTGTGTTCTTTCTTGTAAAAATGATGTATAATTTATGTTTACTTTATGTTTTTCTTGTGAATGCTGCTTATCTGATGCTCTGTGCCTGTGATGCTGCTGCAAGTAAGTTTTTCATTGCACCTGTGCACACATGGACTTGTGCACATGACAATAAACTCTGCTTTTTGAATAAAACTCTATTAACCTCAGGGTCAAAATTTAGATTTTGACTGAATGTCAATTATCTTTTAAGTAGAGACTTTTGAACTCCTGTGCCTGTGTTTGTTAACGTCTCCCAGGGATGCCCATTTCTGATGGTCAGATTGCCATGCCAATTCATTGGATAAAAGAGTTAAAACATTGCCACCTCCCTTCTGGTTCTTTTGCCTAGTGTTTTAAGTCTGTGGCTTCAAGTTACTGACCCACCTGGCAATGGGAACTGCTTCTCCTAATTTATTCTATCCAAACCCTTCACACTGTAATACAAAGATTGAAAAGTCCACCCATATTAGTGTGAACACTTGTGAATGTTTAAAGATCTGTTTTCATTTATTACAACACAGGATATTGGCAGCTGATTAAACAATATTTCAACAGACATCTTTAAGCAATAGATATTTTTAAAATGAATTTTCACAGTAAATTCGAGTTTCTAACAATGTATTTACAGTTTTAAAATCCAGCACACAGATGTCTGGAAGTGAAGGTGTTAAAGTATTCAGCATGGGCAGGTGTCTAGATATGAAAAGCTTCATTTTGATCAGCTGATTAACATCTCAACATGCACTGCTAAAATGAACAGAGAGCCAGTTCGTAAATCATCAACAACACCCTTCCAGTCACACTGTATGACCAGACAGAGCGATAAATCATGGTGGTGTGGAACATCAAGCAAGCAGTCATTATTCAGGGGAAGAAGTGAGAGATATGGGCCACAGAGGTGAATACACAGTGAGGGATATGCGCTTTAGAGTTGGATACACAGAAAGAGATATAGGCAATAGGTGGGGATACACAGAGAAGGATACAGGCAATAGAGATGGATACACAGTGAGGGATACAGGCAGTAGGTGGAGATACACGGTGAGGGATACAGGAAATAGAGATGGATACATGGTAAGGGATACAGGCAGTAGGTGGAGATACACAGGGAGGGATGTGGCCAGTTGATGTGGACAGACAGTGAGGGAAACAGGCAGCAAATCTGGAGATAGAGTTGTACTCTACTACAAACTGAACTAAGGGCCTTGCCAGACAGTGGAAGGCCCCAAATCTCTGCAGTGTATTTACCTCAGAGACCAGCTGTGCTGAGCTGGTGCAATGGCATGTGTGACTAATTTCAGCTCCACTCTCTGAAGGCACATTGGAAATATGGCGTTTGATGGACTCAGGGTTGTCCAAATAACTGAGGAAGAAAGCAAAAATGGGCAACAGGCAAACACATCTGGTCGGCTTCACCGGTGTCTCACCTGGTCCCACACTGGTCGGCAAGGGAGTACAGGGAGGTCATATTCCCTGCTGGTGGGAGGAGAAGGAATGGAGCTGTGTGAGGACACACAGTCAGATACATGGAGCGCCATCCTCTGCTCCTGGATTCACTGCAGCAAGCTGTTTAATGGCCTCACCAGGGAACATCTACGCCCTGCTGCATGGTATCTGTCCAAGCCTCAATCCCTTCTCTTGGCTCTAAGGAGTCCATCCGTCCTCGCAACTGTTTCCCTTGGAGATGCACACATCCCCCTCTCCACCCACACACTCCCTCCTACTCACTCCCTCCCGTCCCCCTTCTCTCCACCCACTCACTCCCTCCTGTCTCCTTCTCTCTGCCCAGAGCCTCCCTCCCAACCCCCTCTTTCCACCTACACATTCCTTCCTGTGCCCTCTCTCTCAAACAACTCACACCCTCCTGCCACCCCTCCCACAACTCCCTTCCAACTCACTCCCTCACTTCCTCCCATTCCTCCCCCTGCACCCACGCACTCCCTCCCACCTCCTTTCCCCCACACTGCTGACATTCAACATCATCTCATACCAATGATGGGTCTGTCCGTTCCTCCTTCTGTAGAGAAGTCACACAGAATGCCAGGCAGAGACAGAGACAGAGAGAGCTGGCTGTCCACTGGTCAACCTGGTCACATCTGCTGAGTCAGCAGATCAGCGGTTTGACAGAATACACAATAGTGGGGATTGGGAGATGGGGGTCTCGCAGCTACCTGCCGACAGAATTTACCTCGTCCAGACACACACCCGCTCAACTGGACTGCAAGTCAGCTGTGTGTGAAAAGTAATGAAAAACTGTAAAAAAGAGTCTTAGCTTGAATGCTCTAGTTCATGTCTTTAACGACAGACAGCAGCAGGAGCGGGCCACTGTCAGAAGTGAAGCTGTGGATTTATCGGCAGGTTTGGCAGTCTGCTCCTTAGCCCTATCCCATGATGCTGGAGTCTCTGTGGCTCCAGTACATACAGGAAATCGCGCCTGCAGGGATAGCCTCCAAACTTTGGTCTTAACAAACAATTAAATTGGCAAGTTCCCACCCCCGAGGGATTTTCATTTGCAGCCTGATGCATTCTGGTTAAATATAAAAGCCAGCAAGTTTGTACAGTTTCTGCCCTGCTGACGAGTTTTGTAATTTAACCCCTGCCCACTGCAGAGGTTGAAATACTCTGCCGTACCCATCACTGTTACACTGCTACAGACGCAGAGAGGGCGAGACAGTGAGTGTAGGCACAGGGCAGGGACCAAGCCAATAGATAGCAACACCACAGAGGATTGCACAACCTCACTCCATCACCACACCCTCAGCACTTCAACCGTTGATCTTTCAAGGTTATCCCTTTAAGAAAGTGTGCATTATTTACTGTTAATTGCCACTCATTCTATAACCATCATTTCAAAAGAAATGGCACTCAGTGAAAAAAGTACAATAATGTTATTTTTAAAAAAATGATTATGTTCCATTTCTCAAGAGAGCTGATGAGCTTCAGTTGCTTGTACTTGTTAAGTTAGACACTGCATTCCTTGCATAGCAATGGGAAATCTGTGTTGTCAGCACCACTCATTTGATTAATGGACCCTCATTAAAAAGAGTCAACAGAGCAACAGATCCCTAATCTTCCATCTCATAACCAGAGATCATTCTGTTCTTCGCATTCTCAGGACAGGGAGTTGGATTGGCCTGATTTCACTCTAGAAGAAAACTGAGCTAATCTTCACATAGAAATGGGGCATGTCTTCCCGGGGATGCAAGAAGACAAAAAACACATGGTAGCCACATCCTTTCCCTGGCCTTATCTAATTTCCAAAGACAACATTGTGAATAATGGAAGGACACAGGGAGCTGGCTGCTTGTAAGATACAGTGTGAGGAACAGAGAAGGGGAGCCCAAAACTTAACCCTTTCAATCAACAAATAGTCAAATCTGATGTTTCAGTGAAGAATCCATGTGTTGATGTAGTGATTTAGGATTAGCAATGGTCTCCAGCCAGAGTGAGCTGCTGAGAAACTAACCATTGATCCACAAATGCAATGTAAAAACATTAATGAGTACAGTAGTGTTTTAAATTCATTCACATCACTACAGGGAGTATAGAGCCCTAATCCCAGCATCTTGTCTTGGTCCTTTCTTACCCTTGGTCTAGTTCAGTGCCCAGTCTTAGTTGGGATCAGCACATTGCGTTGATACAGCTTCCAAGGTGTTTCACAGAAGCACTGTCAATGAAGTTTGACTCTGCGGCAATGTAAATTGATATTAGGTCAGGTGACCGAGAGCTCAGTAGGTTAACTGGTGAAGAGGAGGAGCATGTTCTGAGCTGGCTCCAAAGCAGTTGAAGGCACAGCCGCCAAAGGCAGAGCAAATGAAAACAGGTGCACAGGAGCGCTGAAGTGGATGAGAGCAACGATCGTTCAGGACTGTGGTTCTGGAGGCTGTTACTGAGCTTGGGAGGATTGGTTGGCCTGTAGCTGGCTGCAGATAGGGAACGGCTGAGCTGAAAACCAACCTTGCTGATTTTGTAGGGCTTTTTAGATCTGGGATTATCAGTAATGGTTATCAGGAATCCATTGGATTATCATTCAAACTCAAATGGTTTATTAATGATTTCAGCCATAATTCCATGCACTCTGCTTCAGAATCCAGTACTACATACTTTATACCTTCTAAATTCAGGAGTTTAGCAGGGTTCTTTGTTTTTGCTTCATTTTATCATTTCTAGTTCCATGTAATCCTGATACCCTCCTTTAAAAGTGGTGCAGTGAAGGAAAAACAAGTAACAATTAACTTCACAAGGCTTTTTACTCGAATATGTGGATGAAGTGCCAGTTCAGAAAGAGGTAAATCCATGAGTATATAAAAGCTGGAAGTATCTAAGTTTGTTCTCTGACAGAGACCCCAGGAAAGATTTTCTTGGACCATCACCAGCAAATGCTAGGGTTATGTTTGGACCGAATGCCAGATTGGTTTTGATCATCTTTTTTTTCCTTTCACATCCTTTCACCACTGACATATCGGACAAAGTACCTTAGATTTCCATTATTTCAGTGTAACTTGTATCCATCCATAATTCTGAGGACATCATCCAGTATTGAAGGCCCCAAGTCCAAATCCAAGCCAAGGGAGGATTCCGAGCCACTCATATAGGAATCAGAAGGAAAAGGGCTGCCATTGTTGAGGGACATCTCACTGCTGAAGATTAAGGCTCTCTTCCCATCCAGCTGCCCGACGTCAATTACTGAGCATTCCGAGGAGGTATGCGATGCTGCCGACAGGGAAACAGATGACCCAATGGTCTTGTCAAACGTGGACATCTCTTGGTGGCTGTGGAAACACTCTGCTGTGCAGCTGACAGACATTGACCTCTGACCAGGGCCTTCGTCCAGGTGGAGTCTGGGGGGTTTTGGGGGAGCTTGCTCTTGATCTTGGCTTTCATGGACGTCACTGAAGACAGGAAGGGAAACAGCATTCTTCAGCAGGGTGGGATATCCACCTGCCCCGTTGTTAAATGCCCGCTCGTAGTTAAACTCATCACTTAGTCCTTTCTCTGTGCTTTTAGGCCGCCCGTTGATGCTTGGAAGGAGGTCATACTTGCCCTGCAAGAAGGAGATGTCTCCGAACATATCGCCTTCACCAGCCCTCCCAATGTGGGCGCTATGCCGAAAGTCACCCAGGGGAGGACTGATCATGTCGCCTGACAGAACATCGCGCAGTCTCTGCTTCTTGCCCCGTTTGGGGGTTGATGTCTTTAGATACATGGGGGTTTTTGCAGGCATACTGGAGCAGCTGGACTACAGTAGATGAACCTAACAAACTGAGAACAGCTGCTGATATCTCTTCAGTATCAGGTTCTGGCTGGTCCTCAGGTCCACTTGCAGATGGTTCTCACCTTAAAAGCAGCTTTACTGGCCTTGGTCCTGCCTTGTGTGAAATGGCAACCATCAACACTGCAGGATGTGTCACCTCTGTTTGCTTCACAGCCTGAAAACATACAAGCAGGGTAAGTTTTCAATGGTAATTAAAGTACTCTCACACAGATAGTTGGGCACGCTTAATCCTTTAGATAGCAAATGTCATTCAGATTTCAAATCACACTTGGGCTTTCTTTCACTTCCAACCTGCCCTGTACAGATTCCAGCATGCATAAAACTTCAGAAGGTTAAAGGTAACTAGCGATACATGGTTTGTCTCGTGACTCCTGGTCTGGTCAGACCAACGTGTCCCCACCAACAGTGATATCTAATGTGTCCAGTAACATGTGATGCTCTAGGCGCACCCCAAACTAAAATGTCTAATTAAAAACTTCCACTAAAATTGTGCTGCACAGCGAATAGTTTCTCCCAGTACATGGCCTTATGTACAAACTTATTCAAGGAAGTGCCAGTTGTGATGTTTTCCTGAGGGACACATGTCAAACACACGTAATTACATCAGTCCTGCCAGCTGAAATTAACCTGCAGTCATTCACGTCTCACCTGCAGCTTCTGAAGGAGGGGTGTGCACTGAGCTCAGTCACCGCGAGGCGCTGTGCATTCTGGCAGTCATGGAAGAAAAGGACGGCAGCGCAAGGGAGTGAGGGTGAGCAGCCACTTCACCCATGGCGACTTGGTCACCCTGGTCCAAAGAAACGTCCTGCACACTTTGGGGGGGGCGGTGGTCAGTAAGTCACCCTTGACCGAAATGAAACAAAGTGGGACAAGGAGAGATAAATGACTGAAACAGATGCTCTGAGGCACTGATATCCCTTCGTGTTCCTGCTCATCTCCCTCCAGCAGCCGTCTCCAACCTTCACCCTCCCCTCCCTCACCCTCCCCTCCCTCACCTTGCTCCGTCTCCCTCTCTTTTGTTTTCTCTCTGTCTGCCTCCATCTATCATCCAGCTGCCACTGCCTCCCAACTCCACTGCTTCCCCCCACGGGTGGGAAATGTCCCCCCCACGGATGCTGCTCGACCCGCTGAGTTCCTCCAGTAGATTGTTGCTCTGGATTCCCCAAGGATCTGGTTCCAGCCCGAAAAATGTACAATCACTTTATGTCTGGTTAAAGTCTGTGGAAGCAGCAATGAAACCCACCCGCTATCCTCACACACAACTCCAACTCCCGCGTAAATCACACTTTATATGCACTGTAGCCTTGGCACACTCACTGCCCCTGTTCCCTCTGCAGATGACAAGCTACAACATACTGCAGCAAGCCCACTGCCTGGATCACCTAGAGTCATGGAGTCACACAGCACAGAAACAGGCCCTTCAGCCCATCATGTCCGTGCCAGTCATCAAGTACTTATCTATAGTAATCCTATTTACCAGCACTTGGTCTGTAGCCTTCTATGCCCTGGCTTTAAGTGCTCATCTAGCTACTTAAGTGTTGTAACCATACCTGCCTCTACCACCTTCTCAGGCAATGTGTTCTAGACTGCAACCTCGGGATGAAAAAGTTCTCCTCAGATCTCCTGTTATGTCTCAACATAAATCTATATTCTCTGGTCTTGGACTCCTCTGTCATGGGCAAGGTAGAATATTGGTGAGCACAGACTTAATCATCACGGAGGCAGTGACAGCAGAGAATCAGGGGTTGATGATGTTGACAGTATAACTTCCCTTCTCATATCTCCCATTCCCCCCACCCAATGTCCAACCACCTAATGTGCATTACACGGTTCAGGTGCTGCCCATCATCCCACTCTGACCACACCTTTGCGCCTTTCACCTTGCAGACTCACGAGAATTACTGACAGGCCAAGGATCCACCGGCTGAGCTGCAGGAACCAGAGGAGTACAATAAGACTTCAGCGGACTGATGCTCACTCCTCCACTCCTGGCTCAGATTATGGCAACACAGGGACTGTGCAGTGTAGTCTAGAGTGTGGTGAGTCATCAGGCAGGTTAGGGTGGAAAGGGTAGATCCCCAGAGGGCGAGGTCAATGGGGCAGCCTTGGGACACGCAGAGTAAGCATGGTCCGAGATGCTTGGGCTGTTGTCATCATGTCTGATACGTACAGCACCATAGGGAAGTCAAGGTCCAACAGCATACAGCTTTGTGCACAGTCTGGACTCCATTCATTCTATCAGTGAAGTGGTGGTCATTCCATGGACCCAACCATGTGATAGACAAGGATACAGCTTCCACTGTAACACTGGCAGAAGGCATCCAATATGCATGTACTGTTGCAGAGCCCAAATTATCACTAAAAATCTGGGATTTCCCCACTAACAGGAGTATAGAATGTCAGCAGACAACAACCCAGCTGAAATAACAACAGAGTGCTGGAGATACACAGCAAGTTAGGTAGCATCTGTGGAGAAGGAAACAGTTAATGTTTCAGGTCAACGACCTTTCATCTAAACAGAGCAGCTGATGCTCTACCCACTACCTTTGTCAAACTTAGCGTATGGATGCATTGCCCCTTGAAAAGGTTGAGGTAGAAGCAGAGCTCCTGGAAGACTGCAGACACAAGAGACTGCAGATGCTGGAACATGGAGCAACACACAAGAAGCTGGAGGAAATCAACGGGAGCATCTGTGGAAGGAAATGGACAGTCAACTGTGGAGGGAAATTTTGACTTTTCATTTTCCTCCACAGATGCTGCCTGACCCGCTGAGTTTCTCCAGCATGTTTTTTAGCTCTTGGAAGATTATTAGGGTATAGGGCCTCTTAGCCAGAACCCTTCTGCACTTCGTCCTTCTGTTTCCCTTGCAAGGTAGTCCCTTGCCTTCAGTCTCTTCTGCTCCTTCTCATGTGACCACAGTGTGGGCACACTAAAGCATCCAATGCTTTAAGCAAAGACATTTAATCTCCCAATATGACCTGCTAGAGGAACAGCAGCTCTAAACCTCAGCGTGGCCGACTCAGTCTAACACTTCAACAAACTTGCAAATGATTTATGATTCCTTCCAACGGCACAGAGGCAAGGCTTACCCCATCATTTAGTCCTACTGGTTCACACTGGGAGGCATCAACTGCGCATAATGGCACCCTGTACATTGCATACGCACATCTATTATCTGCATAGAATTGTGTAATCAGAACATACATGACACTATAAGGTTCCCTATGATCAATTATACTAAAGTCCATCCCATATTACATTAAAGAAAACATGTCATGCAGCTACATATGAAGAAATGTGTTAGGAACAGTGGACCATTCACACTCTTGAGCCTGTTCTGCCATTTAATAAGATCATGGCTGACCTGATTGTAATCTCAGCTCCGTATTCCGCACCAGCTGAGATAACCTTTCAAGAATCTAACTACCTCTGCATCAAGTGTAGTGGTTTGTGTAACACTTTACAGTGCCAGTGCCTGGGTTCAATTCTGGCCGCTGTCTGTAAGGAGTTTGTACGTTCTCCCCATGTCTGCGGGAGTTTCCTCTGGGTGCTCCGGTTTCCTCCCACATTCCAAAGA
>JARFYF010000069.1:11700980-11719134 GCA_030265395.1 Rhina ancylostomus
GGAGTGGCTGGCTTTGGCCTGGGTCTGTTGTAACTATTGTATCTGTTTGTGGGAGTTTCTGAACTTGATTTCTCATTTTCCAGTTGATCCAATGCTGATTTCCTGACAAACAATGGTTCTTTTTGTCTGGTTACACCTTTCGGGACGTCCAACCCTTTAAGCTGACTGTTACCTTCACTGGAAGACTCGGTACTTCTAACATTTCCACTCTGGTTGCTTGGAGTTCTTGGATCATACAAACTGATGCCACTCAGCATGGTGCTCTGTCCTCCACCTCCTCCTCCTCTGTTCTGCCCACCAGCAGTAACCAACCTGGGATCATACGGTGCAAGACCACCACCCAGATCCTTTAAAGCAGGTCCAGCTGGGGATTCAATATGCTCCGGGGGCTTTCCTGATTGGGAGCTGGAGGTTTGAGGTCCACCACTGGACCTCTGCAGCCTAGGATCAGCAGGAACCTTTCGCATCCTGGGATCAGAAGGCTTGTCATTCTGCCCAGTCACCTTGGTTGCTGAAACATCAACGCTCTTCAGTATTCTAGACAGCAAACCCAAATCTGGCAGAGCAGAAGTTGGTGCTGGCTGCGAGGGCTCCACTGCTGCTGAGTCAGTATTGCGCTGCCGGGGATCTGAAGGCCCCGCTTGCGGACTACGGTTCAATCGGGGGTCCAGTGCTGGGAAGGGCACAGAGATGGCAACTGGATCTGGCTTTGGGATGGGTAGTGGGATCAAATCCTCTGGGCTCCACAAGATACTTTTAGCAAAATGAGGCTTTCCAAGAGAGATATCCATTTTAATGTGGCTAAATTGTTTAAGCTGAGATCTGGGATCTCGGAGTGAAGAACCTGGCAGTGGATCAAGAGGAATGACCACTGCCTTTTCCCTTACAATCCTCTCTCCTTCCTCCTCAATAATAACCGCCTGAGATTTTGTACTGCTGGGGAGAGTTTGAGGAGCAGCATCCGTTTTAGGTGCAGTTATAGTTCTGCTTTCTGCAGCAGCTGTATCCAACCCAGAACTTCCCAACGTGATCTCTGTGCTTCGAGACAGCCTGGGGTCCCTTGAAATCCGTGGGTCCACGGGTCGATTTGCATTTGACAGCCTCTCCTTCTGCAGACGTGGATCAGCAGCATTCTGGCTGTTATCATTCTTGTTATGTGACATCCATGAGCCTTGTGCTTGAGGCTTCCTCGCAGATTGCTGACGGAGTGTTTTTAATATGTAGCTCATACTACTTCCACCTTCCTCTTCATCGCTCGAGTACCAGTTATCGCCATCACCTATAAAGCAGACAGCAGCTGATTAGTTTACACTGCAAGCTTATTTTAACTTGCGGTGTGATAACTACACTTAAATTAAGAAAAATGCACAGACTTCTCATTTACTGCTCTTTACACACTTCTAACACCCATTTTCTCTACATTTCTGCACCCAGTGTAACTATCATGCAGTGTGAAACAGCTAGGGAATGAATGAGAGTTCTTTGAGAGATATATCAGAAAACAGATGTTTAAGAAAAAGTGTAGCTACTTTGTTAAATCATTTGAAGAGGCCAGATGTTCAAGCTGGAGAAAAGTAAATGTAGACTGACAACAGGAAGATCTTAATTCATACAGTACTAACTGTAGAAGTCTGACTTTAAATCAAACACTGCTGTTCTAACAAATGGTTGGATATTGTAATGGTGAAGGAAGAGGAAAAGGTTAATGAAGGAAATATCTTCTCTCCTTCATGAATATCTTGAAAAACATGAACTTAATAGTGTCTCTAGTGCCCTGAATTGGGGAGAGTGGTGCAATACATATTGTACACATTCAAACTGAGACTGGTTACATCTTATAGCCCAACATAAATAATCAATACTCTCAAAGTGTCTGTGGTCTTTAAGTTGGGTATAAATTTGAGTTCAATAAATTAATTAGAATCATTTGACTAACAAAATAAACATGGGCTTGAAAACAATAGGTCCAGTTTGCATAGCATAATCTGTGTATTTAGAATAAACTTTCAAATAATGCAGACATCAACCCCACACAAAGCTTAAGGATGAGTGGGATAAAATTTGCTTACTTGCTTCTTTAATTCTGGCTTATGATGGAATATTGAGTAAACATGCTTGTTTCACAAAACCTCACATTAAAGAGCAATACTTACCCTCCTCATTTTCCTTTTCTCGCTGACTGCTGTCTGCTCTCCTCTTTGCCTTCTCCTCCTCCTCCTGTTGCTTTTGCTGAATGCGCAGGAATAGTGCCCGTTGGGTTGCAGGTAGGAAGTCAGGGATGTTTGCAGTTGTCTTTTGACCAGACGAGGCGCTTTCGTTCTCCTCAGCCTCTAGTTCATCAATCTGTTGCAGCAGAACCTGCTGGTCATCTCCTTCCTCCACCTCTTCATTATCCCCTGGCACATAAATAAGAAAAGGCAGTGAAGGAAGAAGTTTACTCTTGTGATTGTTCTCGCACATCCACCAAATTCAACAAAAAAGTTTCTGCAGAACTAAACTTTTTTTTTATTTTGACAAACTTTTAGGCTGAATTTGGTGAGATGCACGAGAATTATCACTGTATAAGAAGACACTGATGAGATCTTTTTCTAAGCTTGTTTCACAGCACTTCAGAAGGTAATGGTTGGGTTTGTCATCCTATTTCACAGGAACAATTAAACTAAAGCTCTAAATAACCAAAAGTCTTCTGAAAGATGCTATCTTTCTGTTTCTATACTTAGTATCATGTGGCACTGAAAGTGGCTCTTTTTAAAAATCGTTTTTTCCCCTGAAAAACTGCCTGAATGTGGCGACTCGTTGCAAGCTACTCTCTACAGATCTACTCATTACCCTTACTATAATCGTTCTACACTTTTAAATTTAAACTCTATGTCATTAACTATTACTAATAATGTTCTTTTAAATCTTCTTACAGGGCTGGCGATCTTCCGACCTCCAGGAATGACTACACTTTACTCTATACAAGTTTTTCACTGTATCTCGGTACAAGTGACAATAATAAATCAATACCAATACTTCCTACTGGCTCCAATATGGATTATAATCCCTCATACAATGTCCTGTTCAATATTACCTGCTCAGTGATATAGTTTACACCAGCAAAGCAACTGGGAATCATGTCTGTGTCTACAGAAATATTCTTCTATGTCCTAACTATTAAACTCCTTGTAACTACTACATTTCTAATCTGTCTTTTCATTTGAGTGCAGTCAGATCTCCTGTGATGCCAGGGATTGGAGATTCAATCTTGCTGCATTTCTCCAAGAATTTACCACCCTCCCAGTAAGACTGATAACCAGTTACTAAGATGGTCTACCTCTAATGATAGTCGGGCTAAAATGCAGTGTATTAGTTTATATTAAGCTACCTGGCTGCTAATTAATTTGAGCAGATTTCTTGTTTTCTTGCTTGCAGGATTTGACTCTAGCCAAGTGTGACTGTCAACTTCTTTTTTTAAAAGAAACAGTCCCCTCCAACCATTGCCATATTCCAAACAGAGATGCAATTGAACAAACTGAACATAGTTGCTGATGGTCAGGATCACAGCACATCACTAATTTTATACAAACTGGAAATTACCTCACTCAAGGATGAAAAAAGAATGGCTCATTGTGCAAGGGAAGACGCCACTGGTCTAAGAAGGATGGAAGATGCTCCTCTAAAACTGTAAGTACGACACACATCGATGGTGCAGAATGGATAACACTTTACATAAACCCATATTTGAGTGCTTGATATCAACAAGTAGGAAACCACTAGTCCTCACCTACCTCATCATACCAGTCACCCAAAGACTGAACATATTTAATATTTTTGTGAAATTTACCTGTTCGGCTACTTGAAAATGTTTGAAGGAGCCTTCATCATATTTATTTTATTTTGTTAAGTCTTTGTTAGCTTCTTGAATGGACAGATATTAC
Source organism: Rhina ancylostomus (assembly GCA_030265395.1). Classification (NCBI taxonomy): domain Eukaryota; kingdom Metazoa; phylum Chordata; class Chondrichthyes; order Rhinopristiformes; family Rhinidae; genus Rhina; species Rhina ancylostomus. Next base: position 11,704,901 of record JARFYF010000069.1, read on the forward strand.
TTCTGCTGAAAACAGAATGATTTGCCCTGAACTGATTGATAGTCTGTGATAAATTTATAATTTTAAGATTTTTATTTAATTTTTGAGAATGTTTGATTTGGAAATTTCCATTTTAAATGCTTATGGGAAAGGTGAGTTACTAAAACTGAGTGTAGTGTGTGCTGGTGAATGAACAAGTTACAGACATTACTTGTGTTTTTACCTTCTTCTCCATCTGGACCAGGTTCCATCGGCATTCCCTGCTGTTGATAGTAGTTGTCATAGAAATTAGGTGCAGAAGGAATAGGTGGCATCATTCCTGGATCTCCTTGCATGAATGGTGGTACTGAAGGGCCTGGTCCTACTTGTGGTCCTGGATTCATTCCAGGCCCTCCTGGGATCTCTTCTGGGCCAGGGCCTGGCATGGGTCCAGGCATCGGGCCTGGCATGGGACCTGGTCCTGGTCCCATACCAGGCCCAGGTCCTGGACCTATGGGAGGCCCTGGTGGCCCAGGAGGTCCCGGAGGTCCTGGGAACCTAGGAGGTGGTGGCGGGAACCGTGGCCTACTTGGAAGAAGAACAATCAATTTTATTCTCAAATACATGCTTGGTTTTCAAATTATTCTCACAAAATGTATCCTTTTGGGACAATAACACTACTTCTGATTCAAAACTAATCATAGTTGCACATGATTCTGCAAATTCATCTCAATCTGACTTGTATGAATTTTATTTGATGACCATTTCAGAGTGGAGCAACTCTGTGAAGGGAGGGAAGCCATAAAATGGTACGTCTCAAGAAGTGAAAAAAACTTCAGCAAAACAAAATAAAAGCTCCTGTGTTCTCACTCTTGTGAAATTGGGAAAAACTATTTCAAGGAATCTTGTTATAAAAGCTTTTCCTGAATCCCAAACTCTTAACATTCACTATGTGGAAGGCAACTCTGACAATGCTACGTCAAGTTTATTTTTGTTTAAATGATAAAATTTGAAATAAACCTATAGTATTTAATAAAATTTGTACAATTTCACATGATGCTGTCCACAAATGACCTAAAAATTGCACCATCCTAAAAAAAACACAACCACATAGCCACTGAAGTCTCCAACAAGCCTGCAGCCTTTTTAATTGAGCTCAACCCAATATTTCAGCCACAATCTTTGATCTCCTTGGGAACAACCAGTTGTCTAATTGTGGCTGAGGTACTTTCGATCAGAGGATTAGAAAACATAATACCAGAGGCAGGCCATTTAGTCGTTACAGCCTGCTCTGCTATTCTACACGATAATGGCTAGTGTTTCTGTCTTAATACCATATGCCCGTACTTCTTGATGCCTTCTGTGCTTATACCTGTCAACCTCTTTTTGAAATATATTGAGCAACTTGGCTTTGAGAGTTTTACGGGATTAAAAAAGAAATCCACAGGTACATCACCCTCTGAGTGAAGGAATTTTTCCTCATCCCAGTTCTAAATACCTTACTCCATAGCCTGAGTCGATGACCCCTGGTCCTAGACCCTTCAGCCAGGGGAAATATCCTCCATGCATCCAGCTGTCAAGACCTGTCACAATTTTGTACATTTCAATCTGCTCATTCTTCTAAACTCTGGTGAATATGGGCTTTGTTGACCTAATCTCTCCTCATATAACAGTCCGCCATCTCAAGAGCCAATCAGTTGTTGCACTTGGTCTACGGCCAGTATACAATATCTTAGATAAGGACAGCAAGACGTCACACAGTACTCCATGTGTGTTCTCACCAAAGCATCCTGTCTCCTGCAATCAAATCTTCTTGCTATAAAAGCAAACAATATCATTTGCCTTCTTAACAACTTGCACCTGCAGGTGACTGGTGTACAAGGACACCCACATCCTTTTCTATATCAACAGCTCCTAATCCATTGCCATTTAGATAATTGCCATTCTGCTTTTCCTACTAATATGGTCAACTTCACACTTATCGACATGATCCTGCACCTGCCATCTATTTTGAATAGCTGGAGCTCAAACACTGACCCCTGTGATACCCTACACCTGCTATACTGAACAAGACCCACTTATTCCCACTCTGTTTCCTGTCTTCCCACCAACCTTCAATCCCTGCCAGTATATTACTCCCAATTTTATGTGCTTTAATCTTGCACACTAACCTCTCATGCCAGACCTTATCAAAAGTCTTTTGAAAATCCATAGTACTACATCCACTGGTTCTCCCCTTTGCTAGTCTGCCAGACACATCCTCAAAACATCCAGTAAATTTGTCAAACACAATTTCCTTTTCATAATTCCATGCTGACTTTGTTTAATTCCATTGATATATTTCCTTAAGTGTCCTATCAAATCCTTTATTAAAAAAAAAGTCCAGCATTTTCCCTTCCACTTAATTATATAAATAGAAACATAATATTAAAGGGGACACAATTATTAACAATCCCATCACACAAAATAGTTGATAATCATTTGTTTTAAAAAAGATCATTCAGAAAAACCTATAAAAACAATTCAAAATAAAGTTATCATAGTGCTTACTTCATTCCCATCTTATGAGCTAGGTGTGGAGTGGGCTGAACAACAATCTCAAAGAGTGAGGGGATCTTCTTTTGACCTGGTAGACATGGAGGTGGGGGGCCAGGAGGTGGAGGACCTGGCGGTGGGGGACCAGGTGGTGGAGGACCTGGGGGCAGTGGTCCCATCATTGGAGGCCGGGGGGCATTGGGAATATTTGAAGGAGGTGGCATGGGAGGTCGAGGTGGTGTTGGTAACAACCCAACTCCGGGTGGGGGTTTCGGTAAGGGCGTGATTCCTTGTTTCTTTAGTTCTTCCACTTCCTTTTCATCTTCTGCACCAGCTTCTGCCTCACTGGCTAACATCTGTTTGGAAAGATGTAATTACCAGTTCAAAGAATTATACGATGAAAGAGCACAGGACTTTAAACAAAAATCCAATTAGCTTATAACTCCCTTCCCTAGACTTTTAACTTTTCTAACTCCAAGTAATTATTTAGTTCACTTTGGCAAGTTCATATGAATCCACTATTTCAGGCAATGCTTTCTTGATTATGAACCATTATAAAAATACTTTTATTCAGTGATCACCTGTTTTAATATGCTTCTATGCAAACGTTGGAAGAGTACACAATAGTGCTCGAGTTTCCAAACCCTCACCTTAGCAACCACCACCCAACGAAATAATCTGCAGACAAGGTCTATGGCCAAAATGATCACTTAAGCAAGATGCCAGAGGCTGCCACCCACAGTGGAACTGTATACCATAATGACAAGAGAAACTGGAATACAAAATCTTGGATTTCCTTTACCTTATCCAGCAGCTCCCTGGTTTCATCAGTTAGAAGCCTATGGGAAAACTTGCAGTCATCTCCCTGATAACAATTGCCTGTTGTATGAAAGAACTTGCAAGGAAATTCATGTAAGAAATGTTAAGGATGATAATATTAATGAAAAAACAACAGAATTTTCCAACACAATGTTAAACCAAAATTTTACCAAATACTCCATAGAGGTGCTGAAAGTAGTGCAGTTGTTTCACAGCCCCAGTAACCTGGTTTCCATTCTGACCTGTGTGGAGCCTACACATTCTCCCTGTGACTGCGTGGGTTTCCTCTCACATCCCAAAGACATGCTGGTTGTTCGGATAAATGGCAACTGTAAATTACTGGTAGTGTAGGTGGTTGGTTGAATGAGAATAAGTGGGGGAATGGGATTTCTCTGAGAGCCAGCACAGACTTGATGAGCCAAATATTGGAGGAAATAAGGAAATTATGAACCAATCAATGATTTTCTTTTCGCTCTGTTGAGAAATGTAAAGTGTTTTTGTTCTGCAGTTATTATAACCTGAATTTATATAACCTGGCTCTAAATTAAACTCTGCAGGTTAAGAGAAAGCTTTGCAGATACAGTTGTATCCACCTGCAGGAAGTTAGCACAAATTTTAGAGAAAAATACAAGAAAAGTCAAACAGGACAATAAAGCTCTCTTTTATGCAGCAAGGTCAAGAACCCAACAAAAATTTCAGACTTGATTGGAAAGTCCAGTGGAAACATGCTTTGTATGTTCAAGAGTAGATAGGTGTATGCTGAGAATCAGAGAGGAACAAAGAGAACTTGGAGAGTGTGTTACAGATCCCTGCAAGTAACAAACTTTCAGCAAATGGTGAGACATTAGTAATGTGATTTCTTGTATATCTGATACTTATTTGCATGGGTAGATCCATCAACATGACCATAAACAGTCAGGTTATACCCCTCACAATAACAGAAGCAGTGAAACATGTAATGGAGAGTGCATTATCTGCTGCAATGGTAATGCTGCACTCAAGATGACACTAGTTTATAAATATCAAGACAGGCATTCATTCCCCAGATAATTGTCTGTTATTGTTTGCAACCTGGCTTCTGTGGAAAGTGGTGAAGATTATGCGACAGTCCACTAGCATTCATGAATGTCTGGAGGAGAAAGTTTGCAGAATGGTAACTCAGAGGGTTGCCAAAGAAAGGCCAGGAATGATGATGTCATAAACTGAAGAACTGTTAGATTGAGGGGTTCATTAATATTGGTTCAACAATGTTTTCAAGCTTTAGATCTGCCTGTGGTGTTCATGAGAATATCAGTCATGGGAGGGCAAAATGGGATAATGAAGGGAGTCAGTTTAGAACTTTATAAGATGCCATATTGCGATGTATAATTCAAACTCAGAGAAGGATAAAAATATAGTACCAACATACAAACAGCAGATACAGAAGGAAGTTGTGAGCTCACAGGATTGGGAGTTGAAGCTAAATAAAGAGAGGTAACAACAATACACTAGTTAATTAGAATAAACATCACTTAATTAACACACAGGAAGCAGGACTGAACAATGAGACAAAATAGTTATAGAATCATACAGCACAGAAATGGGCCCTTTGGCCCAACTGGCCCATGCTGACCAAGATGCCTATCTAAGCTAGTCTCATTTGTCTGCAGTTGGCCCATACCCCTCTAAACCTTTCCTATCCATGTACCTGTCCTATTACCTTTTAAATGTTGTCAATGTACCTACCTAAACCACTTCCTCTGGCAGCTCATTCCATATACCGAACACCCTTTGCATGAAAAAATTGCCCCTTAGGTTCCTATTAAATTCCACCCCCCCCCCACCTTAAACCTATGCCCTCTAGTTCTTGATTCCCTAAAGAGTGTGCATATTTGCCTGATCTATGCCCCTCAGGATTTTATACAACTCTATAAGATCACCTCTCATTCTCCTATGCTCCAATGAAAACAGTCCCAACCTGCTCAACCTCTTTCCATTACTCAGTCCCTTGAGTCCTGGCAACATCTTTGTAAATCTCCTCTGCAACCTTTCCAGCTTAATGGCATCTTTCCTATTGCAGGGTGACCAAAACAGAACACAATAGTAAATGAAGCCTCACCAACATCTTGTACAACTGCAACTTAATATCCCAACTTAGACACTCAATGCCCTGACTGATAAGACCAGTTTTCAGAATCAAATGTTGCATTTAAAGGCTGTAAACAAAATTTCAAAGTTCTGTTTGGATTAAAATAGTATAAAACCAAATACTAGTATCGCTATAAATAATATCATTAACCTGATCAAGGATAAGATTGTACAGGCCAGAAGTTGATTATTTTAGACTACTTTGGAGTTAGAATAGAGTGTGCAGCCTCCCACTACACGTGTGATACTTTTGCATATTGTTGAGTGTTGAAATCTAGTAAAAAGAATTTCATTTTAATGAACTGCAATTTTTGTGCTTACTTGAGAAAAAAGTGCAATGAATACTTGGAAGGAGAAATCTTCCTGTAATAGCTTTTAGAAAGTGGAAGCAAAATGTTGTATTTCTGAGATTAAAATGTGCAGAACTCTGTCCGTGGAATGTAAGTTCTGGATCTCTTGATAAGATATTCAAACATTATTTTTAAAACTTTCACATTAATTTATCAAGTGTGCAAGAATTACTATCAAAGTAATTCTTAAATTTGACTTGACACCGCACCAAAGTGTTTTTGCTGTCAAGATCATAAAATGAGGATCATCCTTCTCAACAGCATGACTTCAGCTTGAATAAGAACACAAATGAATCATACTGTTAGTTCAGCACTGGTAAAGGATATTGTGCATGTACAAACAATTTTCTGCTTTAGCGCAAAATCCATTGTAGTAAAATCTGCAGAGCTCTCGCTTTCTTGGTGGTCCCAAATCATGACTGAAATTGCACTGATCCCCCTGCAGAAAGACTTAAACAGTGAATACTGCTTCACCATTTTCAAATGTACCCAATTCATTCAAAAAAATTCCCAATGTAGAAAATGTTTACCATGAATAAATGCATCAACTGAGAATATCAATAGACAAGGAACATAAAAATCCATCACACTGTGGAGACAGATTTAGAGAAAAATCAGATGAAAAGATGAAGTAAACTAAATGAAATCCCAAAATTTGCAATAAAAGAAAAAGATTTGCGCAGATGAATTTCAATCTTCACTGCATGACCAATAAAGGCAGGCAAAGCTACTCACCATTGTGCTTGAAATTTTAGAACAAGTTTGCATGTAGTATTGATAGTTTGAACTATTCAATTTTTATTTTTTGTTGAGTTTGGGGAAGTTTTTCCAGTCATTATCATTGTTGGCAATACAAGCTATTTTCTGTTATGAAAAGACACCTTAGGCTAATATATCAATCCTTGGTTTACTTGATGACAGAATAACACTGCACATTCAGGGTCATCCAATGCCACCTGCATTTTCACTATTCCATGTTTTATTTCCAGAGTTGCCTGAGTCCTGTTACAATTAGCAAATTCTATTCCGTATTCACAAACAATTGTGATTAGTCTAAAACTGTGTCCATGTACATTATTGGAGTCTGGAAAACCATATTTTTGAAGCAAATGCAAATTTGACATTACTTTTGTCAGTGCAAATATAAAAACTGAAACGTTTTAGTTCTGGGTTTTGTTGTGGTTGCCATAGGTTAGAATTGAAAAATTTAAACCATTGTCATCTTACATCGATGAGGTGTGAATTGAAGATTTTGGAGTTGTTGTTAAATAATTCAGAGGAAACAGACATTTATTATTTGCATTTTAAATGCAACTTTCTCATTTAAAACTTCCTGAGTGTTGCAAGTCACATTCACAAATGGACTAGCATAGATCCTCTTCATGCTCAAATACATGTGAAAGCTAAACCTTTATAATCAGACTAATTGAACATAAATTTAATACACTTGAACAAGCATCCAAAAAGTGGAAGAACTACTGTTTGAAATGGAAACAGCCGACTATGTGTAAGTGAACTATAAACAATGGAATTCATGCCGCATTTGTTGGGAGCAAATATAATTACAATTAATACTTGATGTCTGTGTGTCAATATTTCCATACTTAATCTTTTAAAGCTTATGTGCTTTACTTTATTGTTTCAAAATAAAAGAAATTTCATATTCCATTTCTGCTCTATTTTGAATTAACTGAGCTATCGATAAAATAAAAATACTATAATTTGGACCTGTATCCCTGGAGTTTAATAGGGATATTCATCTTTCAATCACTGTATAAGCATAACTTTTGTGTAAATGCAGACGAGGATCTCTGTGACTTTGCTGTGAACCTCATTGCCTAGTTTCTCAAAAGATGAATAACTGCTTGGGTGGGAACAATCATGGCACTGTATTGCAAGATAAACTATCGTCTGCATTTTCAATAAACCATTGAAAGATCAGGGAATAGAGGGTCCAAAGAATTCGTACAGAAAAGGAGATGAGGCCTGGGGCAGATCAGCCATAATCATATTGAGTGGAGGGGCAGGCTCTGGGATCCTGCTCCCAAGGCTCTCATGAACCCCTGCCTTCAGTAAAGATGTGGTGGAAGCTGGAGCAGAATATTAAACAGAAAATATACTGAACAAAAAAGATAGAAAACAATGCATCATCAACTGTGGTCAAATAGTGACACAAGGTAAATGTAAGGATTGGATTTGCATTCAATATTGGTTACATGAACAATAGTAGATTTTAACACATCTGGATGTTAGTGGTCAATAAAAGGAGGAAGTACTAGGGAGCAAGTCAGGTGCATGTCCTAATAACTAGTAACAGCAAAACAGCACCATGGAAATTAATAACCTGCAGCCTCAGCCAACTGAGAAATGGTACAAAGCAAGAATGTATTTTGCAAAGAAAAACCCTAATCTATGTTGTCTAGGTGAAGCAGTTAAAATAATGAATTGTTTCGAAGAAAATGAATGCAAATTAATAAAATGAATCCAACCACTTCCTTAAAAAACAAACATTTACTCAGTCTAATTTCTAACAGAGCAATAAATATCAGCAACCAAAACAGAATGTCATAGCAATCTAATTGTGCCAGTTACTCAGCTTAGCAAGACCAATGTTCCATTTCTCACCTTTGAACATCTACCCTCCACAAAGAACTTGCAAAGTACTTTTCCTTTCTTCTCTCCACATGGCTGATGCCCATGATCATGCATGTTCCTCATACGCATTCCATCATCGAGATTCTAGCAAAACATTAAAAAAACTCTGATGGAGTAAAGGAGTTAATCATGTTCAAAAGCCTTAAATAACATGTTTATATCAAAATTAAATATGCATATGAAGTACACAGTATGCAATGTTAATGAACTACAAAAATTACTAAAAAAAAGTCATAAAAATGCAGTTCAAAAATGAATTACACTGGACAAGTAATTACAGAAGTTTGGAAGGGAGGAGTGAGTTCTTTTAATGAGTTAACATCTCATGCTCAGTGTATGGGAAATGCTTGGTGGAATTTGGTCCTCAGTATTTCTAGATATAAATCCACTATTGTGCTAAATGTGTCAGCCATAGTTCAGATGATAACAATGAGACAGAAGGTTTGAGAGTTCAAATTCCACACCAGAGGCCCAAACACAAAAATCCAAACTATCACTTCAGTGTTGTAGTGAGGAAACTCTGCACTGCTGGAAGTGCCACATTTCAGAGATTTTAATTGAGGTCTTGGTCACACTTTTCTGAAAGATGAAGAAATTCTATGGGGCAAATTTGAAGAATGTCAGGGAAGCTCTCCCTGATGTCATAGCCAATACTTAATGAGCAAAATTAGAACAGATGTTCTAATTTGTTTTTGAGCTCAAACTGGCTATATTTATATACAGATTTATATACTTATATCAGGTCACCCCTTATCCACTGACATTCCAGAAGAAACAATCCAAGTTTGTCCAACCTGTCCTTATTCCTAATGCTCTCAAATTCAGGCAACATCCTGGCGAACCTCTTTTGCGCCCTCTCTCTGAAGCTTCCACATCCTTCCTGTAATGCAGCGACCAGAACTGCACACAATACTTCAAATATGGCCTAACCAAAGTTTTATATAGCTGCAACATGACTTGCCAACTTTTATACTCAAACCCCTCACTGATTACAGCAAATATGCTGTATGCTTTCTTTACCAGGCTATTTACATGTATTACCACCTTCAGGGAGCTATGAACTTACAAGATCCCTCTGTACAGCAATGTTCCTAAGGGTCCTGCCATTTATTGTATACTTTCCTCTTTTATTTCACCTTCCAAAATGCAACACCCCATACTTGCCCACATTAAACACTCTCTGCCATTTCTCCACCCATATTTTCAACTGATCTAAGTCCTACCGTATCCTTTGACAACCCTCCTCACTATTCACAACTGTCAATCTTTTGAGTCATCTGCAAACTTACTGAACAGCTCACCTACATTTTCATATATATCATAAACAAAAGAGTTGCCAGCACTGATCCCAGCAGAACACCACTGGTAACCGACCTCCAGTCAGAACAACACCCCTCCACCACCACCCCCTGTCTGCTATGGCCAAGACAACATTGAATCCAATTTACTAAGTCTCTGTGGATCTCATGTGCCTTAATCTTCTGCGTTAGCCTCCCATGAGGGACTTTGTCAAATGTTCTACTGAAGTCCATCTTAGACAACATCCACTGCCCAACCCTCATCAATCATCTTTGTCACCTCCTCAAAAAACTCAATCAAATTTATAAGACGTGACCTTCTCTGCACACAGCCACGTTGACTAGCCCTAATAAGTCCATGCATTTCTGGATGTGAGTAAATCATATTCCTAAGAATCTTCTCCAATAATTTCTTTGCCATGATATGACTTAAAGAGATTAGTCATCTGGGAATGATTCAGCAGCTGTGATTAAATATATTCCACCCAGAATGGTGCCTGCCCCAAGGGTACAACCAGGACACCACAATGCATCCTGGGGCAACAACGGAGAGAACAGCTTGCAGCAGCTACCAGAGAATTAAGTGCAAGGACAATGATGAGTTTGCCAGTAAGGTTGAGGGAGGTTGGTGGCAGTGTTGGTAGATGAACAGCTGCTGGATTTCTTAAAGTTGATTACACTTTACTGAATGAAAAATACTCTGGGAAGTACAAGATCATGAAAGCAACCAAAAAGCAAATGGCAAATTTACTTTAAACCAAGGGTATTTTACATGCAATCTTTCTGCAATTTGTTTTTGTCTTTAAAGAATATATTTTGGTACTACTTAGCAACATTTACTCATCCAACTCTTTAATAGCATTCCACTCTTTGGGGACAACTACTTAAGAGTCACAGAATACATAAACGGTCTCTGACCCACCGAGTCCACACCAACCATTGACCACCTACTTGCACCAATCTTACAAGAATCCCATTCTATCCTCACAACAATCCTATCAATTACCCTCCAGATTCTACTACACATCTTCTCTTACAAAAGACATCTTGAACTTATTTTAATACCCAGAAAAAGAATGTAATATGGTGTGATTCTTACCGGCATATCTTCATCGTAAAGGTCATGGTCACGATCATCTGCAGGGTCCATCATGTGCCCTGGCATTCCATGCCCTGGTGGTCCGTGTAATGGCCCAGGTCCATGACAAGGAGGGCCATATCCTGGTCCAGGCCCATGGCCTGGTGGCCCATGACCCGGACCAGGTCCATGTCCTGACCCCTGACCATGACCTGGAGGGCCTTGCCCTGGTCCAGAACTATGACCTGAAGAGGGGCCATGACCTGGCCCAGATCCATGGCCTGGAGGGGGCCCATGACCTGAAGGGGGTCCATGGCCTAGGGGTCCATGGCCCGGTTGTCCATGTCCATGGCCCAGGGGCCCATGTCCTGGTCCTGCTCCGTGTCCTGGTGGCCCATGTGCAGATCCAGATCCATGCTCTGGAGGTCCATGTTCTGGAGGTCCATGACCTACCCCTGGCCCATGGCTCTGACTGTGCACTTGGCCATGAGCTCCCCCTCTGCCTCCTCTTCCACCTCGTCCCCTTGCCCTTCCTCGGCCTCCTCTGCCTCGGATACCACGACCTCTACCACCACCTCTACCAGGACCTGCATTTTAAAAGCAAAGAGACAAAATATATTGATGATTAGAATAGACAATGAACGATCAGAATAGCCATACATTCAAATGCATTTAGTAGAATGATTACAAGTAAATCACAAATGGATAGATACAAATAAATCACCAAACAGATAAGTCAAATAAAGTCTAGAAAATAATATATAATCTTTATCTATAACTCTCTAATGAGAATTCCAATGATGGAAATAGATAGTTCTATTTTGTAATGCTATATCTATATAGGTGTTAATATGATTGAACTTACAGTGTTAACATTACTGAACTAAGAAAAATAAAATCCAACCTTTCAGCAATTACCCCCAACAACCCTGGGAAGCGGAAGCACCACCAGTACAATATGGAGTGGGGAGATCCAACTTGATCCCTGGCTTCAGCTAAATTATCTGGCCCAGGTTTTGCTGGGTGACGCCCACTGCCAACATTCACAGCTTCATTCCTCTTGTCCTGAACTTACCTGATCTGGAATCACAAAGTCAATCTTTCTGGGTGAGGCCCCAACTGGTGCATGGGCCTCGATTAATATAAGAGATACGTGGGCAGGTCAGAGAAACCCATCCATGAAACTCCTCCGAAAACATTTAACAATGACAAAGCCACAGCCCTATCTTTGTTGTCAATCAAAACTAAGTTTCTTCAATGTTTCTGAATATCATTTTTCAATAAAAACATCAAACATAAATAAGTAACTTACCTTATTGTCACTTTTCTTTCAAACAACCATACGAGTGAATGGGCTTGCAAATTCTGTCCAAACTGGCACAGAATCCAACAGTGGATTCACCAGCATATATGAATTGTAGTGGGCTCCTACTGTACAATAGGACTCCAAGTTGCTGAGTTCATTTGGGAAACTGCCAGCAAAGCTCAACCAGCAAGATCACAGCTTATTTATTCACAAAGGTATCATGAAACTTGCAAGTAATTACAAGGGTAAATGCTGTGCATAAACCCCGAATAGAAGTGCCAGTAAAACCCAGCAAAATCCAGGCAATTATTTGTTGCTGAAGTTGCAATGAACGGTAGCTAGTGTTCTTATAGCATCTGTATCTTAGTGAATTACCCAAAAGATATGTGGCACAGGGCCACATAAACATCTATACAGCGAGTGATGTCGGCTTTAAAGAAAGTTCTCAAAAGGAGAAGAAACGCAAAAAGGTTTCATTGCAGAAATTCAAAACAAGATTATCAAATATCCAAATCAAGGTAAAGGATGAAATCTAACTGGAAGGACTCAGAAATCCTGAGGACTGCTGGGCTGAAGAAGGTTAGAGAGAGGCAGGATTAAAACCATGGGTATGTCACAACCATCTCAGCATTCCTGAGCCAAGGAGAAGTGGAAAGAAATGGCTAGTCCTTACACTGCTTATCATCGACTTACTCCTGATAGAAATGGATTTCTTGTAGGATTCAGAATTAATTGATTAATCAAGAGTGATCTCATTGATTGACAATAAGATATCCCAAAATGTCAATTCTATAGTAGCAGATAGAAAAAATGAAGACAAAAAGGAAGAACACTGAAGTTCAGCTTCCTACCAGATATACCTGATATTCCACGTCCCCGGTGTACCATAGACACGTGAGTTTGCTGCTGGTGTTGGTGTTGGTGTTGTTGCTGCTGCTGCTGCTGTTGGTGTTGTTGCTGAGAAGCCTCCTTTGCTTTCCTGTACTGGCTTAATTCTTTGGCAAAATCATCATATTCTTCTTCTTCCTCATCTGGTACTTCCTCCTCCTCTACCCCCTCATAATCAATATATTGATCATCTTCATACTCCTCATACATATTGTAGTTCATCTTTTCTGGTTTCATATACGTCTTCTTTGACAAAGGAGTCCCTGAAGATGGGGGATAAGGTGGCTGGGTTGAGTAAACAAAAGACAAATAATTAATTGAGGGACTGAATGAAAATCAGTAAAAATGTTCAATTATCAAAGCATTAAAAATTACTTAATAGGTGCTCAATGGGTTGGTATGTTAGCATCCAGCCCCACAGTGGGAGTACATAGACTGACACCAATACCCAGAGAGAAATAACTTGACCCTGCTTAATTCGAATCAGTATTGAAGGTATAGGACCATTTCTGAACAGCAATAAAGAGAAAGAGCAGTTTCCCAAATGAACTCAATGACTTGGAGTCCTATTGTACAGGTAAGAGATTAAGCATTCTTGTGCACAACCTAAAAATTTATAATGTTATACCGAAGCAAAATGTTTATAGGAAAATTCGATGCTTCCATCCTGCACACTATAGAAATGTGGGATGCTTCTTTTTCGATTTTGACTTTTAATACTCCTACAAATAGGATGCATCTTCATGAAGGTTCTTCAGATATGTTTCACAGTGATGCTATCTTTCGCTTTCTGCTTGCAATTCTACTCAATCTTAAGTCTTCTATGGTCTGGAGGCTATCTGGCATCCCATAAATAGTTTTTCTTCCTTTCATTTTCAGGATGTGAGCTTGGTTGACAAGGACATCATTTATTACCCATTCTTAACTGCCACTTTTCAGTGGTAGAAGTTGTAGGTTTGTGGAGTGTTGCTGGATTAGCCTGGGAAGAATAACTTGTCTTGAATGGTGTTGAGTTTCAAGAATTGTTGGCACTGCACTCATCCAAGCAAAAGAAGAGAACTGGCTTGTGCCTTGTATATGGTGGAAAAGCTGGAGTGTCAGAAATAGATCACTTGCTGCAGGATACCCCAGCCTCTGACTTGTTCTTGTAGCCACAGTATTTATGGTCCAGCTGAATTTCTGGTCAGTGATGATCCCCTGAATATTGACAATGGGCGACT
>JARFYF010000069.1:11752899-11762956 GCA_030265395.1 Rhina ancylostomus
GAAAAGAAGAAGCAATGACTGGGGGGGGGGGAGGGTGTGGGGAAGGGGTGTGGGGATTACATAAAGTGGGAGAATTCAATGTTCATTCCATTAGGATGCACGGTTCCAAGATGGAAAATGGGGTGCTGTTCCTTGTGCATGGAATTCTCCTGGCAGTGGAGGAGGCCAAGGACTGACATATCTGTGATAGTGTGGGAGGGGGAGTTGAAATGACTGGCAACAGGGGGACGCAGATCACAGTTATGGTCAGGGCATAGGTGTTCTGCGAAACAGTCACTTAGTCTTTATTTGGTCTCACCAATGTAAAGAAGGGCATAGTTGGAGCACCAAATGCTATAGATGATATTAAGGGAGGTAAAGGTGAATTTCTGTCTCACCTAAAAGGACTGTTTGGGTCCCTGGATATGGAGGTGGTGTAGTGTCAGATGTCACACCTATGGCGGGGGGAGTGGAAAGTTCCTGGGGTGGGAGTGGAATGGGGTGCGGGGAGGGGAGGTGTGAACTAGGGAGTCGTGGAGAGGGCGATCCCTGTGAAAGACAGAAAGGGGTGGGGAGGGGAAGATATTCTTGGCAGTGGGTCCCACTGGAGATGGCAGAAGTGGCAGAGAATGATGTGATGGATATGTAGACTGGTAGGATGAAATGTGAGGACAAGGGGGACCCAATCCCTGTTGGGTTTGGAGGGGAGGGGGGGTGGGTGGGTGAGAGCAGAGATGCAGGAAATGGCAGAGATACGGGTGTGAGCTCTCTCGACCATGGTCAGGGAGAAGTCCCGGTTAGAAAAGAAAGTGGACATCTTGGATGTCCTGGAGTGGAAAGCCTCATCATGGGAGCAGATGAGGCAGAGAAATGGGATTGTGTCCTTGCAAGCAACAGGGTAGGAGGCAGCTGTGGGTCTGTAGAAGATGCTGGTGGATAAGAATCTCCTGAGATGGAGATGGAAAGATCAAGGAAGGAGTGAGAGAGGTGTCAGAGATAGCCCAAGTGAATTGGAGAGCAGGGTGAAAATTTGTGCGAAATTTATAAAATTGTTGAGTTCTGCACGGGTAGAAGAGGTTGCACCAATGTTATCGTCAATATAGCAGAGGAAGAGTTGACGAATGGGGCTGGAGTACGCTTGGAACAGAGACTGTTCAATGTAGCCAACAAAGAGGCAGGCATAAATGGGGCCTACAACCAAGGGTGTAGCTAAGTGAGAGGAATCGAAACTGAAGTTGTTTAGGGTGAGGACAAATTCAGCCAGGTGGAGGAGAGTGTTAGTGGAAGGAGACTGGTTCTGTCTCTGGTCGAGAAAGAAGCGGAGGGCGGTGAGGCTGTCATGATGGGGAATGGAGGTGCATAGAGACTGGATGTCCATGGCAAAGATGAGGTTGTGTGTGCTGGAGAACTTAAAGCTATGGAAGAGTTGGAGAGCGTGTGATGCTTCATGGAAGTGGGTGGGAAGGGATTGGACTTGGGGGGGACAGGGTGGTGTCCAGGTACAAGGATCCAAGCTCCGTGCGCTCTGTCCGTAACCGTGATCTGCATCTCCCCATTGCCAGTCACTTCAATTCCCCCTCCCACCCATCACAGATATGTCAGTCCTGGGCCTCCTTCCTGCCAAGAGAATTCCAAGCGCAAGCTGGAGGAACAGCACCTCATTTTCCATTTTGGAACCTTGCAGCCTAATGCATGAACATTGAATTCTCCCACTCTAAGTAGCCTCCACACCTCCCATGCCTTTTCCTAGTCCCTCTTTTTTTCTACCACCTCCTTTTCCTTCTTACCTTTGACCCATCCCCCAGTGGATTTGCTCTTCCCTCCTCCCCCACACCTGCCTATCACTATCTCTAACCTACATCCACCTATCACCACCTTGTACCCACCCACCTCCCCTCTTTTGTCCACCTATCACTGTTCTGCTTTTCCTTCCTATATATTGGGCTTCCCGGTTCCTATCTTCAGTCTTGAAGAAAGATCCTGACCTGAAACGTTGACCGCCTGCTTTTCTCCATGGATGCCGTCTGGACTTCTGAGTTCCTCCAGCATCATTGTGTTATTTTTGTCCCAGTGATAGTCAACTTGGAAAAATAGTTTTTCCATTAATTTGCCTGTGTTATATTCAACATGTGTTGAACAAGTCTGGTAATCAACAGATGAACAAATACAGGTGTGAATGAAAAAGAAATCAAAATGCGGAGAATGTGAAACTAAAAATAAAAGTTTAGCTTTTTAGTAGCATTGGGGCAGAATTTGCTTTTTTTGTTGCAAATGCTAAATGTATCCATGAGGATTGGCTGCCAGATTTGTTCACCTGTGCACTGAGAAGATGGCACCCAATACTTGCTCAGGTGGTCAACACCTTCAACCTCAAACACACACACTTTTCCTTCAGTATTGCTGAAAATACTTTGTTGCTCTTTGAAACATTAGATATGCCTTCTATGCCTTTTCCACATTGTTGCCTTTGTTATCTTTGCCAAGCAAGGTTATGACAATGTGGGGACCATTCAGAGGTTGCCTCAGTTGTTTCTATATTTAGGGCTGACTTGCACTATTGAAATTTTGATGTGCAGTTATTTAGTTTATTCCTTGGCAGGATAAGAATTGCAATAATGTACCACCATTAGCTCTTACACAGATTGTTCTGATACAGTCAATTAAATGCATTCAAAATTGTTGTGGTGTATATTTAAAGTAAAATGCATGTTCTGGTAATGATATATAGGCTCTAGTCTAATTTCATATCAAGGAGGTAGTTGTGATCACAAGATAATTCAATTGGAGCATGAATGTTTGAGCTATTTTTAAAAGAGAGCATAATTTTATAATATTCTGTTTTGGATACAAAAATCACTGAATAGAAATCCCTTTATCATTGTAGTGCTGATACCAAAAGGACAATTTACAAAAGCAAAGAACTGATGCAAACTGATTTTGCACAGTAAAATGTTAAATATCTAATTTATGCATTCCAAGGGAAACATGTTAATTAACAAATTTTCCATTTAGAAATTCTGAAATTTTACTTAAATAATTTTTTTGAATTATATTAAAGTTTAAATCTACTCTCTTATACCTCTTTAAAAAATTAAATTTTGTTATCTTTGGTTAATGTATGGGTCAGCATTTTGGAATTAGTTTGGTGCAGAGGTAGACACGAATCAAATGAATGTCGGAGTTTCTTCGTGCATATATTTACATAGATTATTTATAGATGCAATTAAAATCTTGCAAGCATACAACTTCTGTGTCCAACCTCTACTAGGTTAACAATTATTTTTGATTCTCAATCCCAACAATGTTTATTCTTGCAAGTTGTTTCGTTAATGTTTCTAGTTCTGTCTTTCCAAGACAGCTACAGGCTTCGGCTACAATGCAACTCTGGAACAACTTACTGAATTCAGTAGCCTTTTTGCATATAAATGCTTTAATGAACTAACTGACCAATATTTTGGGAAATTTACTCAAACAATTAAAATGTTTTGTGTTTTATGCCAGCAAGGACATTCTTTTTACACTTTTTTCCCCACTGAATGAAATATCTAGGCATTGTCACTGGTAGCACTTCAGATGTCAATGCAGGTTATGATCACTGTGATCAAATGAATCAGAGAGCATGCGGTTGGAGACTAAAATGTTCAATTGGACCCGAGTTTTAATAAAGAGCTGGTGTAAGACCAGTTTACTGTGAGTGGTCTTTATGAACAAAATCATTTTGCTTGTGTATATTTTTTTTAATTTTTGCGTTTAAACATCACACATTACTGCTTATCTGCCATGTTTTAATTTTATCCTTGCACTTTTGTTTCCCATTGACCATGTGATTTTGGTGGTATTATTTGGCTCTTTACTGTGTTACCTTCTGAACAGAAGAAATTGAAGGTACGTACACAATTCTGCATTTGCTTTAAAGCTTAATACTTATTTGGGGCTTAGAAATTACGCTGTATGAATGTTATCACAAACCTGTTCTTTTCGTGTTTAGTGGATGATCGATGAGTTTCAGAAAATCTGTTAAAGTAGAAGCAAGAACTTCATTGGGGGGGACGTTGAGCATTTATTTGGGCAATGCTAACATTGTTACAAAAGTATGCACACATAAAATATTCTGATAGTAATATTTGCACAGAGTAATTTTGAAGCCCTCGTATGTTTTAGTACAAGCTTTGGGTTGATTTGTGGGATTTAATTTACTAAGTTAAATTGTCTGGTAATATGTTTTTTTGTAGCAACATATCTATTTTTTAAGTTGCTTTGATTGATGGGATGTTAAAAGATCGAAGTCCACTACTGTCTCTTCATTGGACTGGGTTTCACTAGTTCTGTTCATCTTCCTCAAGGATTGGGTATAATGAAGAGGGATTGAAAATGCTGCTTATGGTTTTTGGTCTTTTCTTAATCATCATGCTAATTGTTTTTCAGTGATAGATGTCTGAAGCACTTGTTTTCCATCTTATTCCCAAAAAGAAATTGTTTTTAGTTTAAGTAACAGAATACACTAGCAAGATAATGTGGAATGGCATGTGAATTTCTAATGTAGATTATTGGTAGGTTTTTCACGTGTGCAGCATATTTCTATTTAAAATTATGCCCTCTACAGCGTTCTTTGTCCAACTAAGTGTTGGGCACCCTGCTGTAAGAGCTTTCACCCTTAATCTGTTGTGTTTGCAGCCTAGGATAATTTGTCAATTTGCTTTTTTTTTGTGTGACAAAACTTGGCAACCTTGTGTTTACTTATTTACTTAGGAATCATTGAATTGGGAATTGTCATCTTATTTAAAGAATGGAGTTGCTGAAAACTGGTTGATTCCTGCATGCTGATTAAGAAATTCCTCCTCTTCCCCACCCCCCCCCCCCATTCAAATCAGTTTATCCAAATATATCAGATTTGTAAATATGGAAGCCTTAATTTTATTGGGACTTCAGAAACAAAGCTGATTTGAACAGGTTGCTTTGTTCACCCTGCAGACTTCATTTGCACAAATTAAAACATGGGATTCAAGTTGCATGGTTATCCATTGCTAGTATTTGCCATGAGTGAGATGTTTTAATTAGTTATTGCAGTGTACAAAATGCCAGCCTTCTGTGTGTGTGAATATATTCACAATACCACAGTAAGAGTGTGTTGTTGATAACATTTACATAGAAGCTTGTAGCTCTAGTTCACTGATAAAGTAGTTCAGTTAGTAATTTCCAAGTGCTGTGGAAGAACAGGGAATGATATCTATTGATTGGAGTTGAGCCATGCTTTTAACCTATGCATGTTACTAAGTTAAGAACTAGAAGCATTTGCAAATTGTTCTTCACAGTCTAAAAATGTGATTAATTTTTAATATTAGGATTTCTTGAATATAATCTAGGATAGACATTACTCATGACGTGATTTAGCCCTCCGATATCGGTTTGAGCCCAAGCTTCAGCTTGGTTGAAAGGACACATCGATCTGTTTATCTTTTAGAAATTTTCAACCTTTGTGTTAAGTGGGTTGCTACTTAAAAGGGTAAAAGTCAAACCCTTGTCACTATCTAATTTTTGGTGGACCTACAGAGGTTGATGTGTCATTAAAATTTTGCCTCTTTATTTATTGTATCTTGTAGCCTCCAACATTGATAACCTAGTCCTTGACGAAGATCATTCGGGAGCAAGAAGATTGCTGAATCATTGGAGGTAACTTTTCCCATTTCCCTTAAGTGATGGAAAAAAACCTTCCTACTATCAGCATATCTCCCTGCGTTCTCCACTCCCAATTCCACACCCACCACCCAACTTCCAACAATATTGGAAAAAGAAAGGCTGAAGAATAATTTTCATGCTTTTGTTTCACCTCTCTCTGTACCTTAGTGTGGTGAGGTAGCTGAGATGGGAATTAATTTTTGCCTTTGTAGAAGGTAAATTACACATTTTCTTATAAGGCTTCATAAATTGTGATGCCCAAAATTGGACAAAATACCTCCAATAGCTTAATGTTTTACACAGTTTGAGCAAAACTTCCTTGCTGTTGATTCCATACCTCTATTTAAACATCACTGGATTTATCTATTCTGACGCCCATTTTCATGGCTATGTAGCAGTTTCACAGATATGTGCACAGGAAAAGTCAATTTGGGGTATTAGACTTTGATGTGAGGGAGGAGACAATCTGAGAACAACAGAGCTTTCCACAACAAATGCACATCTGTCAGCGGTATGGAGGGATGCAGGCTAATTCCTGACCTTTTCTGGGGAATTTCCTTGATGGCTGCACTTGCTTTGATGCTGCTCCTTCAGACCAGACACTCAGGCAAAGTTTATTTGAGCCTTCAAGAAGGATATTGACCTTTTGCAGGCTTGTATCCCTTTGTTCATGACTTCTCTTGAGGCTGGTCTTTCAGTTGCTCATGGAACCCATCTTTGGGTATGTGGTTTTGAGGCATTTGCTTAGTTTGCCTTAACCGGTAAAACCTACGAGTATTTAAGATCATTTGTATGAACTGTAGGCCAGTGTTCTCAAGAATAATTGGTGAAATGCTGATCTCACTTAACACCAAGGATTGTTCAGTCTGCACTTCGCTTTCTGTAATATAGCTTTCATGTCCATAAAACATGAGGGACACAAGCTTGATGTACCTCAATGATAGATGCAATAAATTTGTCAGAGGTCATGGAGACTTTGCCAGTGTGCATATCTGATTCTCGGTTAAGGTTCAGTGAGCTGGTAACATTTCACACAAGGTACCAGAAATATTCCACGTTTTTAAGTATAGCACTTAATTTAACATTGTACCACTTAACTTATTTCCATCTTGTTAGGCAATACGTTTTGGAAGTGTTTTTTTGAATGTTGTTTGCCATGTGACTATCCACTTCTCAAATCTGCCCATATTCTCTGGGTTTCTAACTGTTTCTTATTGTTTACTGCACTTTAAAATTCACATCTGCAGATTTTAAAATTGTTTCTGGCATTCTCAAGTTTGATATAATAGCCCACCCTAATCACCAGAGGTCTTTGTACCTCTCCTTCCAGTCTGAAAGACAGGCATCCACAACTGATCCCCAAATCTTTGGCAAAATCTGATTTCTTGGTAAAGACAAAGTACTCTTTTGAGACCTGAATCATGACTTCTGTTTCCAGCAGGATAAATCAAATTTGGTTTGTCTTTCCAGGCAATGATTTTTTTCTGTTACTTTGTCTTCAGAAGATTTTTTGAATTCCCTTTGTTTCCACAATGTGCAATATTACAGATGGAATAATTTGTGCATGTTTACAGATGCCCAGTGATGGGCACGATGCTGGAAGGTGTCTGTTGCACATGGCACTACGGTCCCGTAAAACACTGGAACTTTAGGAGAGCAGAGCAAGTTACCTTAACTTTTCAAAGCATACCAAAAGATCCTACACAATATATAATAACTAAAGTCACCATCACTGTGCAAGACAAATCTTTTCTGAAGCATATCTACAGAAGAAGAGTTTGCTGATACATTTATTCCTCTATATCATCTTTCATCAAATTCTTAAATGTTAGTATTTAAATTTCACAATTATACTTAATAGTTCTGCACTTTCAGTGCAGGAAAAGCTTTGTAATTGTTTATGCCAAAGTTATGGACACCTTCCTTTTTATTTTAATTTGGTCTTTGCTTTTACTGTCGACTGCTCAGTGAACTTTGGGGGTATAATTGGAAGAAAACTCCACCCACACAAACTTGGAAGATGAGCTTCTATATGGGTTTTACAAGTTCTGAGCTGTCCTAGGGAGGTGTGATTTAGTTACAAGTGGAATTGAAAATCAAATTATGATGGTATGCACTTGTTAATGCTTTGTTACTTAAATGATGCTACAGCCAAAAATTCATTGTGTCTTGCAGAGACAAAAGAGAAGAGGAACTTGGTGAATATTATATGAATAAATATGCCAAGCCAACTGCAGGAGATCAGTAAGTAATTCTATTTAATCACATTTGACAACTCCTCTTGTGATTCCATACCTATTGTATTTTAGAACTTGGAAGACAAATGTAGAAGTTTGGATATAAACTACCCACCCTCTCTTGTATTTTTAGTTTCTATGGTGCTTCAGATGAACTCTCAGATGACATCACGCAGCAACAGTTACTACCTGGTGTAAAGTAAGTAATCCTTCAGGAAAAAAAGAGCTTTCATATATCTATATTAATTCTTTTCAACATTTGACAATCTTAAAATATCTCTAATTCTTTTTTCTCCACCATTCACACAGAGATCCCAATTTGTGGACTGTGAAATGTAAGGTATGGCTGTTTACCAATGCATATATTGAATGCTTAAACCTGTATGCCTTGTTCATTTCTGGACAAAATGAAAATAACATGTCAAAATGATAAAAATTGCAGGAAATACTAATATGAAATTGCACAAACATCCGGCAACAACTGATTGTTTAAATTATTAAACCATTCCTATGAATGCATACTAATGTCTTCCTTTTCCCTAAGACATAGTTTTCCCTCCACTATAGTTGTTGGGGCTCTCAACCATGTTTTTCTGCATTTCTGCTCTCTCTCTTTCCACTGAGAGAGAGGATATGGCTCCCCTTGTCCTCATCTTCCATTCCACAGAACCATCCTCCATAATTTCTGACACTTAATGTGACAGCACCACTAGTTACATATTCCCCTCCCCTCTTTCAACATTCCAAAAGGATGGTTCCCTCCATGGCTCCCTTGTTCATTCTTCATCTCCACCAACAGCTCCTCTCTCTCACGTGGCACTTGCCCAAGCAACCACAGGAGGTATAACACTTATACACTTGCACTTATACTATTTCCCTTCTCACCATGAAGAGACGCAAACACACACTCCAAATGAAATAGTACTGCTTCCATTGTAGTGTTGGAGAAATCAAACACAGGTCAGGATACTGCTGTGCAGAGTACCTCTGCAAGGGTATCCTCGAGTTTCTAGTTGGCTGTCATTTCAGTTTACCACTCCCACTCTGATCTCCTGAGCAAAGTTTCAACAAAGTTCAATGTAACCTTGAAGTTGAACATTCTATCTTCTGACCAGACTTGTTACAGTCCTTGGGACTCATTCAAGATTCTTGAATTCAAAGTTCTTGAAGGCAAAGTTCCATCAGCCTTCTCAGTTCTGATGGAAGGTCATCAACATGTAATTGATGTTGCCCAATCTGTTGACTGTTTCTTGTGCTTTATTTCAGATTTCTAGCATTGCATTTCTCATGTTTTATTTTTCCTCTCTCCTCTGTTCTTGTTCTCTTTATTTACATCTCTGTGGACAGATCAGCTGTAATTATGAAGCCTTCACCGCTCCCTCTCAGCCAGCACCAACACCAGTTACCATTCACTCTTTGTCTCTACCCTTTGTTCTCTTCTCTGTAATTTAAGACTTGCATGATTTCCAGTTTTCCTCTGTTCCAATCAAGGTCGTGGGTCAAAAATGTTAACTGATTCTCTCTACACAGAAGTGCCTCACCTTTTGAGTATTTCTGACAGATTCTGTTTCTTATTTGTTATTACGTTTGACTCAGTTGTCAGCACTAATTATGGTAACACCTTTGTGAATACCTTTTAAAAAAAAAATCAACATACGTCTATAGTTGTGGATTGTTGTTGGTAACATCTTAGATTATTTCAGGTTTTTTTTCCCTTTTCCAGATTGGTGAAGAACGGGCAACTGCCATTTCCCTGATGAGGAAGTTTGTTGCCTATCAGTATACAGATTCAGTAAGTACCTTTTCATTATTATTGAGCACCAAATTTAACAAAGTTGGCCACTGTACTTGTGTTAGACATACATGGATAAATTTTTCTATTCTCGCTGAGGGTTGTTTTGATCTTCCTCTCCCTGTTTCCCAAGATTGTTTAGTTTCTATCATAGTTTGCTTGGAATATCAATTAATTATTGGATGCTTGGAAAATGACTTGTGTCATCTTCATTCATCATGAAGTATGCACCTTTTTGAGTATTCCCTCTTCAAAAGTACTGTGAAGCCACATGTTAGAGATGTGGATACCCATGTCCTATTAAATTTACTGAGATGTGACTTTTGTTTGGTGTTGATCATAGCAATGTATTTGAAGTGATGCACTCAATATA
>JARFYF010000069.1:11771393-11793325 GCA_030265395.1 Rhina ancylostomus
CATTTTAAAAAAAATACTTTTTTTTTCTACAACCGTGGATGACCTCATGTTTCTCTGCATTAGATTCCATCTGCCATACCCTGACCCATTCACTTAACCTGTCCATTTCTTCATGAAGCCTCTTCCTGTGTCACTTACCAGCAAACTTGGCACTGATGCAGCATTTCGTTAGTCACAGCCTTCCAACCAGGAGTTGGCCCATTTATTCCTACTCTCGAAATTCCTTGAAGGTAAATTGGAAACCAATATCAGAAATATTCAGATTGGCCATATTAAGGCTATTGGTGTTAAAATCCTCCAGCATACTCAAATTGCTGCAGTGGAGGCAGTGTGTCATTGCAAGAGTTTTGCCATTGCTTGAATCTTCAGTTTCCTAAGTTGAACATTGTGACTTTTTTTCAGGCAAAGAAAGAGAACACAACTTGCAGCCTGGAGATAATGTGGAAGTTTGCGAGGGTGAATTGATAAACCTGCAAGGGAAGATTTTGAGTGTGGAGGGCAATAAGATCACAATTCTGCCCAAACATGAGGATCTGAAGGTACTGAAAATTTAGCTGAGCATCATTTGTGGACAGCTCATCTCTACTAGTGAACAAACAGTGGCTTATCATTAACAGTAGACGTTTTTACTGTGTCGATGTGCTCTGTTCAATTACTTGTAGCAACTAGCTTTTAAACTGAGCCAGATTGTCCAAAACAAAAATGACGGTTCTAATCTTACATTAAGTGTAGTAATGGATTGTCCTTATCACTTGCAAATTCAAACAAAGAAAATCCATGCTTTTGGGAATCTAATAACCAGCTGTCAAACTAATGGACAGGAACCCCTCCTGGAAGTGTGACTCTGTAGAGGATGGGTGAGACCAATAACACTGTAAAGCCAATTTTAGTTCATTAATTTCTTTGGAAAGTTTCTTGCATGAACACAATGGGAGAAAGAAAAAATTTGAAAGAGATTTAAAAATTAAACCTCAAATGATCATTTTATCTTTTGTAAAGATGATGTTGGTCAACAACTAATGGGTATTGAAATGTGCAGATGAGGTGCACCTCAAAGAAAGTGATTCAATTTAACATTTTGAAATAAAAATAGAAAATGCTTTTTTATATTAAAAGTTAACATCTGTGGGGAGTGAAGCAGTCAGCATTTAATGAAAGATCTTCAACCTAAAGTATAAACTCTGTTTCTCTCCTTGTTGCTGCTTGATCTGTTGAGTATTTCCAGCATTTTCTAATTTTTATTTCAGATTTGCACCATCTACAGTTTTCATGTTTTCAATTTCAACATTTGTTTATTTCCAGGATCCTTTAGAGTTTCCAGCTCATGAATTGCGCAAATACTTCAAAATGGGAGACCACGTGAAAGTGATAGCAGGGCGTTATGAGGGAGATACAGGACTGATCGTGCGAGTGGAGGAGAATTTTGTCATTCTTTTCTCAGACTTGACAATGCATGAGGTAATATTTTGTAAACAACATACTCTAAAATTGTACTGTTGATTTGAGGAAATTTAAATGTATGGTGAGTGTTAGCAATATTTGCTTTTAAATAGTATGTCTTAATGTAGGAAAATGTTCCATGGCGCTGCAGAGGAGTCTGCTGACAATTATCAACACCCAGCTAAAAGAGAATGTGCCTAAAATCTTTAAGTTTTAAAGGTCTCAAAGAGGAAGGAAGAGGAGTTACTGTGAAGTTTGACAGGATTCTGGAACTTAGTACCTACACAATAGAAGTTATAATCACCAATGGTGGAGCAAAGGGTAATGAGGATGCATAAGGAGTGTACTCTTAGCAGTGAATGGTGGGATATTAATAAAGAAAGGCATGACACCGAACATGAAGATGAGAATAAAAATTCAGGCTTCAGTATACCATGAGATAATATAGGTCAGCAACAATGTAAATATGCTAGTTCAGCTTGATTGGCTGGGATTGGGAAGGTGACTGCAGATTATGGCTTTTAATTGCAGCTCATCCAGAGCTGGTGATCCAGAAAGGGTTAAGAGAGGAGCAGTGTCACAAAGAATCTAATGTAATGTCACGCTGTAACGTAAAGACAATATGTGAAATGGAAAGAGGATGGTGCCAATAATGGACATGGGAGAGCCCACGGTAGCAGCATAGGAAGCAAAACCATAAGTTGATTCTCTGGCTACGTGGATTAGTAGGAGCAGAAGGTAGCAAGACTGATTCTCTCCATTGAAAGAAGAGAGACGGTTAAGAGAAATGAGGTTGTGTATTGGTGGTGGGGGGAAGAAACTGAGGAAGCTGGAGAAGGAAAAGTAAACCCTGGTTACTATCAGACAAATATTTGAGTGTTTGGTTAGGGCTGTTACAGTCCAGGGTAGGATGTTTCATGGATGGAGTTGTGGGACCTGGATTGGGGAGGTGAGAAGATATTGAAGGACCTTGGGGAGTTTAGGGCTGTGGTGATATTTCCAACCATGAAGCAGCCAGGTTGTGTTTTTGTTGAGATGGGTAGCAAGTGTTGAAGGAGAGATGGGTGGGGGCGCGGCCAGGGCTGTATGTGGTCTTCATAGAGTATCATGGGAGCTATTGCTATGTAATCACTGATTGTCCTGAGTGATTATAGTTTAAAGAAATGATCTTTTTACCAAGGAGATCATCCCAGGGGAACAAATGAGTTCTATTTTTACAGACGTCCATAAACTGATTTTTGTCCCTAACTTGTGCGTGGGGGTGCAGCATAAAAATGACTTTATGGTAACCAAACCCACAGTATTGTAATGAAAGGCATCAAAAGGGCATAAAACTGATGATAAAAAGCAATTACTAAAAGTCAAGAGAGGTGAAACTTGTTCTGCCATTCATAGGAACAAATGTTTGTACATATGTCAGACTTTTGAATTTAGTACTATGGGAGCTCATTCATACGTAGGGGTGTCCATAACCTGGGTGTTCATAACCTGGGGTGGCCTGTATATGGAGGATTAGTATTTTTGATTTTTGTCTTCATTTTAAATAGTAAAATCACCAACTCCAGGAAACATCATGTTTAAATAGTGAGGCCATTGTAATTTCAAACTCTGGTCCAGGGAATTAATTAAGTATTGCTCTGTGGGTTCAGCCGAAACCTAGTTGCACACAAAGTGGTCCTGTAAGGGGGAAATAAAATTGCGGAGAAAAAGTTTGGACAGATCCAAAATTTGGATTTGTCCAAGATTTCTTTTGAAAAAGGAGCATGCTCGGGATATAATACTCAGTTCCAATCTAACCCTTGCCTAAATGCCATTATTACTGTGTGTCACATTGGGAATGAATGGCTTGGATGGTCCTGCTGGGATTCAGCTTTGCAAGGCAAGGGATGGATGCTAAAGTTTCATTAAATCTTAGCAATTAGGTAATCATCCAAAAAAAAATTGAATTTAAACCATATTGGCCATAGTTTAAATGAATAAATCGATAACTGTTTCAGGAGGCATTTTTTGAGTCAAAAGTTGATAACTACTTGGGAATGATTGGGGTTTGGATTGTACTGGGGGAAAACATCTGGATCACGAATTAGTATAGTTAAGACATCTGAAGGAACCAAATACAATTTTCTCATATAATTATGTTTTTCTCTGTTTACTGACGTGAATATTAATGTAAAGTTTAAGGGAGGATTGCACGATCTATTTCTGTACTGTGTCTGGGTCAGTAATCAGATGCTGATAGTATGTCTCATGGCATTGCTCACTAATCACTCCAGGTTTGTTGAGCAATCTGTGATGCTTTACTAAGAATTTCATGTCCTGTACTTGTTTGTGTCAACTCCTTTCTGATGGCAGTGTAATGACATCTTGTCTAATTGACAGAGCCTTTTGCTTGGTTCCCGTTTTCTCTTTCCCAAACTGTCTTGTTACCAGTGTTTCCTGGGTTCACTGGCATGGGGTAGCAGAAGCTCCATGGCCTCCTCTCCAGATTATTGCTATTCACAATGTAATTAAGTGTGTGGCAATTTTTTCATACCTGCTGGTATATCCAAGGTGATCCTGGAATATTGTACTGAAGCAGGAATTCTTTTAAATATTTTCCTTCCTTATTGAGAGCACTTGATTTCAGCACTTCATTGGTTGCCCTGGGTCTGGTCAATTCTCATCTGTTTTATTCTGTTAGAAAATGTACACCTTGTGCTTTCAGGTAACTTGCACAGTGATGCAGCTTTACAATGCATGATTCTCAAGCAATCCTCTCCCACTGTTTTTCAGCTGAAAGTACTGCCGAGGGATTTGCAGCTATGTTCGGAAACGGCATCTGGAGTAGATGCAGGGGGTCAGCATGAGTGGGGTGAACTGGTGCAACTTGATCCACAGACTATGGGAGTCATTGTCCGGTTGGAGAGAGAGACGTTCCAGGTATGATAGTTGATTACAGACTACAGAAGTAAACTTTTTGGGATGTATTATAAGATATCTTTATTAGTCACATGTACATCGAAACACACAGTGAAATGCATCTATTGCGTAGTGTTCTGGAGGCAGCCTGCAAGTGTAGCCATGCTTCTGGCGCCAACATAGCATGCCCACAACTTTCTAACCCGTACGTCTTTGGAATGTGGGAGGAAACCAGAACACCTGGAGGAAACCCACGCAGACACGGGGAGAACATACAGACCCCTTACAGACAGTGGCTGGATTTGAACCAGAGTCGCTGGCGCTGTAAAGCAATACGCTAACCGCTACACTACCATGCCTGCCCTACATTATCTAGCAATACATTATCTAGAAGTGCGATACTTGTAATTTTACTGGGCAGTATATTCAGTGATTGTTTTATAACTGGACATTTTAATGCAGAAATTTCTCAAGCAGTCAGAAATTCTGGCTGTTAAGGGTAAATCTATTGGTTTTTCTTGGGCTACTTATTCGTATTTTCTATTTGTTGCTCACACCAGCATCATATATTTCTATCTCAGCCCAGGCCATCTGGCTGTGCATCCTATTCATCTGCAATATGGTTAAATTTAATTCCTTTTGTAGTTTGGAAAGAACCATCCTAATCACCTTGCTGGGCTAGATTTCTAAGTTAGAAACGTTGTTGCTCTGGACTTATTCAGTGGGCATGAGTTGAGCTTTAACCAGATGTCCATCTGCTGACCACTGTAAAATAAGGCCAAGACTTTAATCTCAATTGGTCAGGGTTGGATTTGAATCCACTCTTCAGAGTCTAGAGTCTTAATGATTTTGGTTTTTATGTTGCCATTAACATCGTAAAGTGTTCTATGGCTTTTTACAGCTATTTATTAATCAGAATTGGACATTGAACCACATATGGAGACATTAGGATAGGTGATTCAAATTTGAAAAAGTGGGTTTTAAGTCTGGTGTCGGGCATGTAACCACGCGACTTGCTCAGTAGAGCTATCTGAGTGTAATTAGGACCTCAGTGCTGGAGACAGTATTGGTATCCAGTGCTCTGTTGCAAGTTGTTTAATTCTTAAAACCTTTACGGAGGGCTGGGAGTACTATTGCCTTGTGTATTGAGTTTTGTGCCAGTTTTGAGGTCTTGGTCTCCAAAAACCATTTTCCTTGGATGGCCAAATATGTATTAAAGGTGGTGGTGATATAATCATCGAAGTCTCACTGTGAACCTTTGTCATCAGAGGGCAGTGCAGTATAGTGGGAGCAGATTAGTCGAGGACATTTGTGGGTTTTGGGTGTAAGACCCATCCTCTTGTATTCTTCAGTGAATGAGTCAACAATGGCTTGAAGCTTGGCCTCAATGTGTGCAAACAAAAAGATTGTTTCTGTATGGCTGCTTAATTACAGAGGTTGGGGGTAGCCTTGGTTCCAGAATATAGGTGCTGATTGTTAAACATTTTCCCATTAGTCCTATAGATTAGCTCTACTTCAGCAGAAAGTTTCTTGAAGGTGAAGTCTGGTCCATCTGGAGAGAAAAATTGAAAAAAGTGTCAGGACAAAGAAGAGCAGTCTTGCTCAACCCTGCTTTTTACTGAGATTGCTGCTTTTGGGCACCTGTTGACTAGGATTGTTATTGTGAAGCAAACATAAGATTGGACGTAAAATTTTGTTGGAGGCCACATATGAAGAAGATGCTCTACAGTCCCTTCTGATTAAGAGTCAAAGGGTTTTGTGAGGTTGAAAAAGGCAACGTCTAGAGGTCAGTGCTGCTACTTGTACTTGAAGTGTTGTGCAGCGAATACCATGTCCATTGTGCCTCGATGGACAGAATCCACAATGCACTTTGTGGAACATTAGAAAGACCTCTCTGTAGTTAGTCCAGTTCGATATTTTTTGTTTGTAGACCATCATGATCCTGGGATCTCTGAGGTCCCACAGCATATCCTTTCATTTCCTAATGTGGATAATGAGGTTGTGGGTTCTTAACTGTCAAGTTTTAGAACTTCATCTATTCCTGAAGTTGTTTTTTAGTTAGGGTGTGGCCTTTTTGATTTCTTGTTGGTCAGGAACAGCAGCAAGGCTGGACTGAATAGACTGCAGTGGGATTAAGTTGAGAGCATTTGCATCAAGAACAAAGTGGAAGCTTAGGTTTCTGAAGAGTTCCTTCCTGTGGGTGCAGATGCTGTCTCTGTCCTTTAAGTTCACCTCTATTTTTGGCTCCCAGTGATATGGGGCGGCCTTCAGCGTTTAGGCTGTTCTGAAGAACCCATGTATGTCACAGTTGACAACACATTGCTTGGACTCCTGTGCTGTTTCTACCCACTATCTGTTGTTTTTCCTCTTAAACCTGGGCTGAGAACTGCAAGCACCTTGATCATTTAATGTTTGTCTTTTGCAGGTTCTTAACATGTATGGGAAGGTGATTACTGTACGGCACCAGGCAATAACCCGGAAAAAGGACAACCGGTTTGCTGTGGCCCTGGACTCTGAGCAAAACAATATTCATGTGAAAGACATCGTCAAAGTCATTGACGGACCGCACTCGGTAAGACTAGGTTGCTTGGGTTTTGAATAGTAATTTGAAATAGTTAAGTCATAGTCATCGAGAGATGCAGCACAGAAACAGGCCCTTAAACCCACTGAGTCCACGCTGGTCAATGATCACCAGTTTACACTGATCCTTCATTAATCCCATTTTTATGGGATTAAAAATCTTATGGGATGATGACAAGGAGGCATATAGCTAGTTGCTGCAACAACCTTGCACTCAACATCAGCAAGACCAAGGAAATGATGATGGACTTCAGGAAGGGGCAGTCAGGAGAACACACACCAGTCCTCATTGAGGGGTCAGCGGTGGAAAGGCTGATCAGCTTCAAGTTCCTGGGTGCCAACATCTCAGAGGATCTATCCTGGCCGCAACACATTGATGCAATCACGAAGAAAGCGCGGCAGTGGGACTACCTCATGAGGAGTTTGAGGAGATTTGTTATGTCACCAAAGACGCTTTCAAGTTTCTATAGATGTATGATGGAGAGCATTCTGATTGGCTGCATCACCTCCTTGTATGGAGACTCCAATGTGCAGGTTCAAAAAAGGCTGTAGAGGGTTGCAGACTTAACCAGCTCCATCACCGGCACAACCCTCCCCAACGTCGAGGACATCTTTAAGAGACTTTGTCTCAAGAAGGCGGCATCCATCACTAAGGTCCCTCACCATTGGGGACATGCCCCTTTCTCATTACTACCATCAGGGAGGAGGTACAGCAGCCTGAAGACCCAAACTCAACATTTTAGGAACAGCTTCTTCCCCTCTGCCATCAGATTTCTGAAATGGTCATTATTCCTCTGCTGCACTGTTTTCTTTGGTAATTTATAGTAATTTTTATGTCTTGCACTGCTGCAAAACAATAAATTTCATGAAATATTTCATTTTAATAAACCTTTTTCTTATTTAATCCCCACCCCCCCCCCCCCCCCCCCCCCAGCATACGGATTCTGCCATTTACTTGCCCACTATGGTCCAATTTGTGGTCAACCAACCTAACGACCCACCCGTCTTTGGGATGTGGGAGGAAACCCATGCAGTCACAGGGAGAATGTGCAAATTCCACACAAACAGTGGCTGAGGTTAGAATTTTACCTGGATCTTTGGTGCTGTGAGGCAGCAGCTCTACTAGCTTCATCCCGTGTCTGGATTGCCAACTGCACAAGAAGTAGAAACTCTTTCACTAGAACTGCACCCAACATCTATCACTCAAAATCCAATTTAAAAAAGGACAACAGAAATCTGAAGGTGCAATAGTGGTAATGAGACTTGCAAATCCATTTTGCAATTCAAATGAATATGAAATGAGAATGTTACACAGCCACTTTTATAATTCACTAGTAGCAATACTGAATTAAGTGTTCAAAGTAAGCATCAGCACCATGCATCTTTTTGTATAGATATAGAAAAACATACCAGTACAAGCCATGAAAAATAATCAGGTATTTATTTTTGCACCGTGAATTTTTATAATTCACTGCATGGATGGCAGTCAGCAAGTAATGCCCATCCCTAATTATCCTTGAGGAGATGAGAGTGAGCCACTCTCTAGAGCTGCCAGAACGCTTCTCTTTGGGATGGATGTTGCAGGATTTAGACCTAGCAACAATGAAGAAATGATATCTCCAAGTCAGAATGGTGTGCGACTTGGAAGGGAATCTGCGGGTAGAAGTGGTGTTCTCGTACATCTGCTGCCCTTGATGGTCAAGGATATGTTTTCTGAGAGGCTCCAGAGGAAATTTATGAGGATGTTGCCAGAGTTGGAAGAGATAGTTATGAGGAGATAGTTGCATAGTTGTCATGTCCTTCCCATTGTGCAATGACCAGAACTGTAGCTGCAGTTTGAGCATGATTTCCCTGATCTTGTATTCTGTCCCTAGGGCATTGAAAGCAGATATCCTGTAACCTTTTTAACAAAAAAAACCTTATTTGCCTGCCACTCGACCTTCAGGGATTTGAGGACGTTTTAGTAGATTTCTCTTCTGTGTGTCTACTTCAGATCCTTTCGACCCAAAAGAAAGCCTTCAAGTTATTATTTTGACTTTGCATTTCCTCAGAGAATTTGAGTACAGGAGTAGAGATCAGTTTTTTCAACTATATAGACCCCTCGTGAAAATTTATCTGGAATAGGTCTGATCTCCCAACTGAAGAAATGATATACTTGTGAAAGAGGGAGTACAGGAAGGATTAATCAAATTGATTCCAAGGACAGTGAATTTGTAAGCCAAGTGGCATTTAATGAGCTGGGTCTTGATGGTTATTACTGGCAGTTTGATAGAAAGCTAAGTATTCCTATACATAAAAGAAAACCTGAACCTCCAACAATTTATTTGGAGATAATTTTTCATCTTTAATCTGGTCTTTACTCATTATTAATTTTTTCCCTCAGATATTTGTCAATCTATGGTGTATTTTATCCACTTTATTGCAGTTCTTTATATAAATATTATTGCTCTCCCAAGTTTTAGCTCATTAATTTTTTACACAGGATTCATGTGGTCACCCAGTTTTATAAATGAAATGTGTAACTTTGGTCAAAATATGCGGGCAAACAGTATTTTGCTGAATATGTAAAACTGTAAAAATACATTTTTTTTCAGGGCCGTGAAGGCGAGATTAGACACTTGTATCGTAGTTTTGCATTTCTACACTGTAAGAAGTTGGTGGAAAATGGTGGCATGTTTGTTTGTAAAACACGCCACTTGGTACTTGCTGGTGGTGCAAAGGTAAGCAAAATAAAACATCTTTTTAAAATCAAAATAGGGAGTATAATTCCGGTCTTAAGGTAAATGTAAATTTCCTAAGGTGAGTTGAAAATCTTCTTTGTATATTTAAGATGGGAAGGGTGTTGCTGAATTTTCTGTGCTACTGCATAGAGATTGGTGTTAAAGATCCAGGTAACTTAGCAAGGGAAATTTTATTCTAAATGTTTACAAAGGTAGTTTCAAAGCTAAATGGTGATATAAAATGTTACCAAACATTGTGAGTGTAGGTGATGACTGCATGCACAAGACTGGATCTGGCACCAGTTCTGAATTTTGCAGTCGTCCTTGTGAAGTCCATCTTCGTATTTATATTTTGACTGCTTTTGAACGCTCTTCCTCAAAGGTTGGAAGCAGAGTCCTGAATATTTTTAAGGCAGATGTAGACAGATTTTTGAAAAACAAGGGGGTGAAAGGTTACTGGGGTTAACAGAAATGCAGAGTTGAGGGTACAGCCAGATCTTATTAAGTGGTAGGGTGGGATTGAAGGACTGAGTGGCTTCTTGCTCTCAATTTGTGTCTTTGTCTGGAAGTCTGAAATAGAAACTGAAAATGCTCAGCAGGTTAGACACCAGTAGTGGAGATGGAATTAAAATTTCAGGTCAATAACCTTTCATTGGAACAGAGAAAAATTAAAAATATTTGTTTTAAATTGCAGAGAAGGGAGAGAGGTAGAGAGAATAAAGGGGGCGTCTGTGATTGGGTGGAGATCATGAGAGACCGGTGGTAATACTGGTTGAGACAGCATGGTGAAGTCTTATTAATCACAACTGATCTGAGAGATGCAATACGACGATAACTTTAAGTGGGGGAGGAAGCAGTGCTGGAACTGTGAGGTACAAAGGAACACTAATACCACAAATCTAAAATAAAACAGTATCCTGGAAATACTCAGCAGATCAGGTAACATTTCTGGAGAGGGAAAAGCAGAATCAATGTTACAAGTTGATGACCTTTCATCAAAAAATAATCAAGTTTTGACCCAAATTGGAAAGACTAGTTATCTGAAAGTGTTGAGTTCGTTGTCGAATCTTGAGGGCAGGAACGTGCCAACTGCACTGCCCTTATTAACACTTCTTTAATTTCATTCAAACATCATATCCTGTTACGTAGCCACAGTGACTATCCGTAATCCTTGCCTTTCCGAGTGCAGATTAATCTTGTCCCTACCAGTGAAGTTAGACACGCCTGCTTGTAATGACCTTGTTTATCCTTGGCACCACTTCTGTAGCCAGAGAAGATTTGTAGTTTTCTGTTGGAGCTCCAGTAATCTCCAACCTTGCCTGTGAATCACCCCCCCCCCCCCCTCCACCATCTCTCCCGCCACCTTCTCCTTCTGGAGTAACCTGGGATATACTTCAGTCCCTTGGGATTTATCCACCTTTAAACCTGCTAAAATATCTAATTATCTCCTCCTTTTTGGATGGTAATTTGTTCCAGAGTTCTTTTGTTCTATTACCTCCTCCTGAATTCTTCAACTATTCTTTCTCAGTGAAACCAGATGAGATGTGATTACTCACTTCCGTTTCAGTGTAAGATCTCAACTACATTTTTTTTGGGTTCTATGCACAGATGCCCATTTGGTCCCTGCTGAGCTCTATTCATTCCCTAGCTTAATTTCTTGTTGTTACTATACTAATAAGATAGTTTTGAGTGTTCCTCAATCTTGTCTGCCAGTGTTATTTTGTTTCCCCCCCCCCCCTCCACCGCCCTCCTATCTTTAAGTATCCTTTACACTTCCTGTCCTCCAGAAGGGCTTCCACCCACATTTTAAGTTCTCCACACCTGCTTCCTTTTCCCTTTATCCAACCTGGATGTCCCTTGTCAGCCAGGTTTCACTGGACTTGCTGCCTTTACCTTTCACCGTTGTGGGAACCCACTGCCTGTGAACTCTCACTGTTTCACTTTTAAATGATTCCCACTTGTCGAATGTAGACTTGCTTGTAGCTGTTTACTTTGGCCATGTCCTGCTTTATCATTTTCAAAATTGCCTTTCCCCAATTCAGGGCTTTAATTTGTGCTCTATCCTTATTGTTCTCTATAACCGTCTTGAAGAGGTATGGTCGTTATTTCCCATTGACACCCTCCACTTGTTTGTGGATTCCCACAGCTGCAAGTTTGATTTGTAAGAAGTGAGTGGAGTTACTTCTTTGTCTCCACCAATTTGTCAGTAATAGCATATAAGTCTTCCCCAGCTTACAGATACCCAACTTGTGTGCAGCCTGTACATTTGAACATGCATTTGGGAGACCAGTGGGATGGTTTTGCTGGCTGCTGTGGGATTGGAGACCAGGTGGAAACTTGGTTCATGGCCACATTTCCAACTTGCGAACTGTTCAGGTTATGAAAAGTTCACGGGAACAGGACCCTGTTGTAATCTGGGAAAGACCTATATTAAATAACTGTAGAACCATTCTGCAACTGGTTGAGAAAACAAACTTAACTTTCTTTTTAAACTAGAGCTGCCTCTTGATCTTAAATGAAAATCAATATGGACCAATTGTTCACCAGTTTTAACAACAGAAAATATTGTAAGCAAGCAGCATGAATCAGAGAGAAACAGATGGAGTTCTAGGCCAAGGATATTCCCTTCTGCAATGTGCTTGCAGCATTTGCTTTTTAGTTTCAGATTTCAAATATCTGTTTTTTTTCCCCTAATTCACAAGTTTTACTTCTGTTGCAGCCAAGGGACGTTACAAATTTCACAGTTGGTGGTTTTGCTCCTATGAGCCCACGGATCAGCAGTCCGATGCACCCCAGTGGTGGAGGTGAGTGCACATTGTCACCATGAAATTTGCTTTGGCCCAACACACCCTGTTCATACAAGTTAATGTGACACAGTGTGCTATTCCTGTCTTGCCTCAGGTGCACACTCCCATCGGTTTCATACAGTTGGGGGTAAGGTGGCACAGTAGTTAATTTATTGGTTTAGTAACCCAGCAACCTAATTATAACCCAGGAACATATTTGAAATTTACCATGGCAGCTCGGGAATGGATAAATGCAAGATAACAAATAAATCTGTTAGGACATTGCAGCCCTCAATAATAAATGATGTGAAGTTTAATATAATGGTGCATTTTCTTGCGAGTAGTTTAACAGGACTAGCCTGAAATGTAAATTTAAATTTGCCATATTATTTTAAATGTGTTAAAGCCATAATTTGTTTTATTTCAATTATTTCTTGTCTTACATTTTGTGCATTTGCCCCAGTTCCATGCTAAGATTTAGTCTGTATCTGCAGTTCTGTATGTGTGGTACATTTTGGTGCTTTCATTAAAAGCTTTTTTTTTGCAACTGTGCAGATTCAGATAATTATTTTATCTTGCAGCCCCTCGAGGCAGCGGATTTGGAGGCCAAGGGGGAATGGGGCGTGGTCGAGGACGCAGAGACAACGATTTGATTGGACAGACAGTTCGCATTTCACAAGGGCCATATAAAGGTATGTCTGAAACAGAGGACTCTTTAAAATATCACCAACTCATGAAGGCCACCTGGTTGAGATATTGTGCACCACAGGACCTGCTAAACCTCCTGGTGGTAGTACCTGTTCCTGATGTACAATTTTGTGTTCACAGTCTCTCCAGTGTCAGGTTTTGTGCATCAAATTTTTAAAACAATAGAAATAAAATTCTATGTAAACCATCAACAATTCAATAACTGCAGTATAAAAATCTAAATAATTATTAGTAAATATATTTGTTGATGATTGAAGATCATGTTGACTGGTTGGTCATCACCTGTATTATCTTAATAGCTGAAGCTTAAATTGTTTTTTAACTCACTGATTAATACTCTGTGTGGCATAGTACCAGTCCAGGCAGATGTCATGAGAAGGGGATCATAAGATAATAGATGATCATTCAACCCCTTGGTCTGTTCTGTCATTCAATATGATTCTGCCTGGCCTTTTTCCTCCCTTCTACTTGATTGTGTAACCCTTAGTACCCTTGCCGAACATAATTCTATCAGTCTCAGTTCTGAGACTTTGACCATCGCCCTGAGGTTTTTTTTGGTTGGGAGTAGGTGGTGTTCCAGAATTCTTCCACCCCTTGAAGAGTCAAACCTCACCTTGGGATAAGATGTTTACGAATTAAAAATTAAAACTCAAGTAATTCATTCTCACTGACGTGTAAATACCTCACCTCCAGCCTTCTTCACAGTACAGCTCCTCCCCAGATCACGCACGAACACCCGACTTGTGCACAGCCCGTGCACACGAATGAACATTTGGGAAACTGGCTGGATGGATTTACCAGCTGCTGCGGGCATCTTCTACCGTGTTTGCAGTTGGATTTCTGACTTGTGGAATGTTCATGTTACAAACAGTTCTTGGGGACAGAATCCTGCCCTCACCTGGGGGCGACCTGTAGGTGCATTTCAAAAATGGCTCATTTATTTCATTTTCGGATTCACTAATTGCCCCTGGAGGTGAGATGCTGCTGTCCTACTGCTAAAGATGCTCTCACAATACTCTTGGATGGCAGTTTCAGCATTTGGGCTCAGTGAAAGAACGTAGTTATATTTCTCACTCAGGATAGTGTAGGACTTGAAGGATAACCTTTAAGCGATTTGTATTCCCTTGAGCTTGTTGCTCTTGTCATCTTGATTTTGTGGTTTGGGAGGTGCTGTCAAAGTAGCCAAGCTGAGTAACTGCAGTGTGTTTTGTTGGATATGCATCCTGCAGCCACAGCGTGCCACTGGTGGAGGAAGTTAATGTTTAGGCTCTTGGATGGGGTGCCATTCAAGCAGGGTGTTTTGACTCTGGTGTCAAGTTTGTCGGAACTGTACTCATCCAGACAAGTCCTGACTTCTGCCTTGTAAATATAGTCTTTGGGGGTGTTAGTAGGCGAGTCACTTACTACGATACCCAGCCTTTGACCCACTCTTGTAGTCATGGTATTTATGTGGCTAGTCCAGTTATGCTTCTGGTCAGTAGTAGCAGGCTGATTGTGGGAGATGCTGCCATGGTAATGTGGCTGAATTTCAAGGGTCAGTAGTTACACTCTGTTTTGTTGGAGATGGTCAATGCCATGTAGCTTAGTTACATGATTGTTAACGGCCACATATCATCTATTCCTGAATGTTGACTAGGTCTGACTGCATGTAGACATGGGCTGCTTCACTTACTGAGTAGTTGTGCATGGAATGAGCATTGTATGATGGTCGGTGAATGTTCTTGTTTCTGACCTTGGATAAATAAAGGCCATCAATGACACTACCCTGAGGAGCTCCTGCAGTGATGTCCTGAGGTTGGGATGATGAACCTCGAACAGCCACAACCTTGAGTCGGGTGTGACTTGAACCACTGGAATGTATTCCCCTTGATGCCCATTGACTCCAGTTTTGCCATGGCACCTCGATGCCAAATTCAACCAAATGCCGCAAGTCAAATGCACTTGTTTCCACAGGTTACATTGGTGTTGTAAAGGATGCAACAGAATCTACAGCTCGAGTTGAACTTCATTCCACCTGCCAGACCATTTCTGTAGATCGCCAGCGGCTCACCACAGTGTAAGTACGGAGTTTCACTGAACGAATTCCAAAGTGTTGAGGGAGATGAGTGTGCCCAACACACAAACTCAAATTAGCTGAATCCTACTCCAAATGCCCAGACAGAGTGAAGCCAGCTATAGTTCTGTGAACAAGTTTCCAGCATTAAGTCTGTCTGTGATGTCCCAAGGGTTAGACTCGAACAGGTTGCTGATTCTCACTGATGACTTGGAAATGGATGGTGACTGTTTGGAGTATTATACTGATGGAACTAACTAAAGCATAGAATGAATTTCATAGGATTGGAGGGCATTGGCAAAGTAATGGGCAGGAGCTGAATGGGGTCCTGCTCCTAATGTGTATGTAACTGGGAATTGTTCAGACTGGTCCTGGTTAATCTGAAATATTATGGTAGTTCTAGAAGGTGGAGGTTCTGTGTCTATACAGCTTGTATATTTTAACATTTATCTTTAGAATTTAGTGTTGATATTTAATATTTTATATCTAATATAATCTTTAATCCCAAAGGCAGTGAAATAAATGTGCCTTGAAATAAATGATTTCTTAAGGTGACATTTGTTTAATAAATACTGAATGATTTAATATTTGAATTCTCAGGGACTCAAAGAAGAAGGGTGGCTTGACGTCTGCCTATGGTCGCACACCTTTGTATGGCTCCCAAACCCCATTGTATGGCTCTGGATCTCGGACACCCATGTATGGTTCCCAGACACCCTTGCATGATGGTAAGATCACTCAACCAGATGGAGTTTTCCTTCCATTCTGAATTCTCCCTTTCCCATTGGTTATTGTAATTAAATACTTGGCATCATTAACTAGGAATGTTGGCTTTGCAGAAGAACATTCTGAGATGATTTGTAAATGTGTTAGCTGAAAAAAAAACTCTAACTTGGGGCTAGACTGATTCCTGGGATGGCAGGACTGGTGTATGACAAGAGATTGGTTCAATTAGGCTTGTATTTACTAACGTTTGGTAAAATGAGGGGATTACATAGAAACCTACAAAATTCCAACAGGATGGGACAGATTAGGTGCAGGATGGATGTTCCTGATGGTCAGGGAGTCAAGGACTAGAGGTCACAATCTAAGGGTTAAGACTAAGCCGTTTAAGACTAAAGTAAGGAGAAATTTCTTCTTCCCAAGAGTGGTGAACCTGTGAAATACTTTACCACAGAAAGCAGTTAAATATATTTAATGATTTGGCTTCAAGAAGGAGTTGGGGATTGTTCTTGGATTACAGGGATCAATGGATAAGAGGAGAAAGCTGAAGCAG
This sequence comes from Rhina ancylostomus, assembly GCA_030265395.1. NCBI lineage: Eukaryota > Metazoa > Chordata > Chondrichthyes > Rhinopristiformes > Rhinidae > Rhina > Rhina ancylostomus. Next base: position 11,787,855 of record JARFYF010000069.1, read on the forward strand.
CATTGAATTTGGATCATCAACTATGATCATGTTGAATGGCTTGTTCCTATTTTCTACATTCCTGTGAATAACTTGGATTCCATCTGAGGCTTTACACTGTCTGGGGGAGAAGGACAACTTGCTTGGGAACCTCAATCATGACCATCTTTAAGAAGCGAGACCCTTTTGACTGCAGTAACTCCCTGCTATCTGCCCAGAGAAAATCTTCACTAGGTCCTCCTTAAATGCCTTCCACCTGGTAGCCACAGAGATATTCCCTGGATTGCAGTGTGGATTCCATCCATCTTGAGGCATCCTTAAATTTCACAGCCCACATATACCTGCTACATGATTACACCAAATCGTGATCTTAATGGATTCCAATTTTACTACAGATAAGCAAGGCTGCGTTGTTGCCATTACTCAATTTTTCTCGCCATATTACAGCACTTCACCTTCAACAAGCTTGTCACTGGAGCTAATCTACAGGACTAATGGGAAACTGCCCTCACTGCAGAGCCAAGGTGACTGTGACTCCTGACTCCAACTCCAATCCCAACTGCAGTGTGCAGGCAATGTTTGGATATGTACACTGAGGCTGAGCTTCAGGTCATCGTTGGCTCATTCCTGGAGCATATGAGCGACCAGGCTTTAACATGCACAATGAAAAGGTTCTCTACCAACCTTTCCACACTGAACAGCACTGCTCTCAAATAATGAAGGCCCACAATATGACTCTGGAAAAGGTGGACTACTTCCCATATTTCAGGAGCCACCTTTCAATAAAGGCAGATGTTGGTGATAAAATTCACCTTTGCCTCAGTCGGCTAGCAAAGTCCTTGGCCTGAGGGAAAGAATGTTTGAAGGTTGAAACCTCAGATCCAGCACAGATCTCATGGGACAGTGATTGCTGCCCTTCTGGAGGTCTCTGAGACTTGATCTAGTCAGAGTAGGCACTGAAGAGATACTTATAATGTTATCTCTGCAAAAAAAATCCTCCAACACCATTGGAAGTTTTAAGTGACGCACAAAAGACTGCAGATGCTGGAATCTGGAGTGAAAAAACAAACTGCTGGAGGAACTCAGCAGTCCAGGTGAAGGGTTTCGACCAGAGATGTCAACTGTCCATTTCCCTCTAGCAATGCTGCTTGATCGCTGAGTTCTTTGAGCAGCTTGTTTTTTAGCTGGATATTTAAGTGAGCCTGTCAGTGTTTCCTCCTAAACTAACAGTCCAGGTTTGAGGCCCTAATTACGTTCAGTCAGCTCCATTGAATCAAAAAGTCATACAGCATGGAAACAGACCTTTAGGCCAGACTGGTCCATGCTGGCCAAGATGTCCCATCCAAGCTGGTCCCATTTGCCACTGTTTGGCCCATAACCTTCTAACCCTTTCCATCCATGTACTTGTCCAACTGTCTTTTTAAAAATTGTTATTGTACCTTCCTCAACCACTTCCTCTGGCAGATCGTTCCGTATACTTACCATCCTTTTTTGTTTAAAAAAAAGTTGCCCTCAAATTCCTCTTAAATCTTTCCCCTCTCACCTTAAACCTGTGCCCTCTAGTTCTTGATATCATAACTCTGGGGGGAGAAAGACTGAGTGCATTCACCTTATCTATGCCTCTCATGATTTTACACATATCTATAAGGTCTCCTATGCTCTAAGGAATAAAGTCCTAGCCCGTCCAACCTCTCCTTGTAAACTCAGTCTCTCAACTCCTAGCAGGATCCTTGTAAATCTTTTCTGCACTCTTTCCGGTTTCATAACAGTGTTCCTATAGCAGGACGACCAAAACCGAACACAATACTCCAAGTGCTGCCTCACCAAGCATCCTGTACACCCACCCCATGACTTCCTATATTGGGCAGCCTTTATTGTGTGTGTGCCCGACTACACTCCCAACACACTCTTCCTCTGTCCGCCTGACAATCATTTCCCATGACAGAGCTCAGAGTAAAGATTCAAGGACATTCTCAAAGCCTCCTTTTAAATAAACAAAAAGTGTGACACCTTTGCTGACTTGTGGGACTGCCTTCTAAACTACCAGCTGCTCCATTAACACTACCTCAAACAGAGTCTTTGAGTCCCATGTTGGCTCGCCAGCCACCTGGAACCGACAGAACCAGAATGTGACAAGTCTCCCTTCATTGCATGGATTGGAAAGGTTAAGATGGATACAGGCCTAAAGCAGGCAAATGGGACTAGCTTGGGGTGGGCATCTTGGTTAGAACATAGAACAATATAGCCCTTTATGGGCCCTTCGGCCCACAATGTTGTGCTGACCTATATAAACCTACTCTATGATCAATCTAACCCTTCCCTCCTACACAACCCATAACCCCCCCATTGGTTGACATGGATGAGTTGGGCTGAAGGGCCTGTTTCTGTGCTGTATTACTCTGACTCTATCCTGAGGTGCCAGCAAAGAAGTATTATTATTTCAGGTCAAAGATTTTCATCTGATAAAACATTTACCCTGTTTCTGCGCGGATGCTACCTGATCTGCTGAGGACTTGCAGCGTTTTCTCTTTATTTCTATTTTCTAGCAGCTGTGCCCTTTGTCAGAGGAGGAGGCAAAAGAAGTTGCAGGAAGGAGGGATGGCTCTGATAGGGTAAAATCAGTGTGACCATGGGGATAAGCTGTAAACAAGGTTATGTAATCAGAGGATATGGGAGCAGTCAGAGAGAGAGAGAGAGAATGAGAACATAGACGAAAGAATGTGGGAGTTGCAAAATGCAGTGCAAGAAGACTTATCTGGCAGATTAGGCTGGGGATGTCCTTAACTCCCAGAGGGGGAATAAAAAAGGAGAATAACACACTGGGCTGAATGGCTCCATTTTAGTTGTACCTTGTGACAGTCCTTTTGCTAGAACTCCATTCTGACCACTTCAGTATATTTCAGCTAGAATTACTGCAGAATCTTCAGAACTACATAATCTAAAATAACTGCAAACAAAACATCATTGAAGATCACTGTGTCTCAAACTAATTTTCCATTTTTCTAGGAAGTCGAACCCCTCATTATGGTTCTCAGACACCAGTTCATGATGGGAGCAGAACACCAGGACAGAGCGGTGCTTGGGATCCTAATAATCCCAACACACCCTCCAGGTTAGCAGCTCTCAAAACCTCAGCGGTTACAGTGCAGATTGGCTTGCAAAATAAGTAAATCATAAAACTGTACAAATTACCATTGATAATATGGCTTTATCTTTTCACACATGTTTATGTGCATTTTAATTTTTTGCAAATTTAGCTTTTTTTGTTTTCTGCCTCAGCTGCAACTACCCATTTTAAAAAGAGATGTATTTGATCTCACAGAAATGAAGAAGACTACGATTTTCCTTATGATGATGAGCCCACACCATCGCCGCAGGCCTACGGAGGAACGCCCAACCCACAGACTCCAGGCTACACAGATGTTCCATCTCCACAGGTTAATCCCCAATACAACCCTCAAACCCCTGGAACACCAGCAATGTAAGTATCTGCAAATCCCTTCACTGAATAATTAATTATAGCACTGGTCCTTTTATTCTCTAAAGATGGAACATTTTTTCTGTTTCCATCCCCTTTGTCTGTAGTTGCTACTAGGAAGATGAAAATCTATGCAGAAATAGACAAGGGAGTGCTTAGAATTTGAGGCAGAGAAACAGGCTACTTGTCCATGTGATCTATGGCAGTATTATTTTCCACATGAATCTCCTCCCTCTATTCCTTCCTTGCCAATTTTATTTAGCAAGCACCTTTTCGAGGGGCTGGTGATGGTAGAGGGGATGTAATTTTGGCATATGTTCAGCTGGCTTGGCACTGATCACTACTTGTAAGAAAAGTTTGTTCACTTAATGAGACCTATTTATCATTTATTTTTCAGGTACAACACCGACCAATTTTCTCCCTATGCAGCTCCTTCCCCTCAAGGATCTTATCAACCCAGCCCCAGTCCACAGAGCTATCACCAAGTTGCACCGAGTCCTGTGGGCTATCAGAATACTCACTCGCCAGCCAGCTATCACCCAACACCCTCACCCATGGCATACCAGGTAAGTTTTAAGCCAGAACGTGTATGAATACTTTGCGCATATATTAATCCAGAATTGTTTTGACCCTGTTGGGTTAGCTTAACTGTACAGCATTTGGGATTCTGTAATAGGTTTGGTCAGGACTTGGATATCAACAGAGATAATTGATTATGAAAGAACATAAATAAGAGCAGGAGGAGGCCATTTGGCCCTTTGAGCCTGGTCTACCATTCATTAAGATCATGGCTGACCTTCTACCAGCATTCTCCAGCCATGAATTCATCTGCTCTGTCCTCCTATTTCTACTTATTTGCATGTGGCACTGGAATAATCTTGACATTGCTACCTTTGGAGCTCCTGCTTTTTATCTTCTTCCTAGCTCCTTGTCCTTTTTTCTGTCTGTGTGGTCAGTACCAATATGGACCATGACCTCTGGCTGTTCACCTTCCCCCTTCAGAATGTTGTATAGCAGTGGCATCCTCAGCCTGGGCACCATGGACACAATGTAACATAACTCCATGTCCAGCCACATGCTATTTTATCCCTCTCCCCACTGAATCTGCCACCGCCATTGCTCCTTCACTCTTCTTCCTCCCCTCCTCTGCAGTTGAGCCACTTGCGATGCAGTCACAGTCAGGAGCGTGGCAGTTATCTGAGCAACAAACCCCACCAATGGTATTTAAAGGGGAAAATCTGTCCGGGAGTGAGGACTCCCACCTGCTTTTCCTCTGTTCAACATTCAGCTGCACCTTCTCTGCCTGCCTGTGTTTAAGCTGAACAGCGTCCACCTCCCTACATGTGTTATCCACAAAGTCCTTGGCTTCAAAGATACACCACAGTGACTCCAGCTGCTGCTACATCTGGAGATACTTCCTACATATGTGGCTGGAAGCATCCTTGACCTTGTATGGTGTAGGCTGTCATGTGATTTTCCAAAGTAAATGACCAGATCATCTATTCTTTCGTGGGCTTGACTGATGGATAAATGTTGGCTCGGCACTGAAATGATACGTTGTCTCTCTCCAAATAATACTGAGGGATAAAAATAAAGTGCTGACTGGATGTATCATGGCTTGGTGCGGTAACTGCTCTGCTCAAGACTGCAAGAAGCTGCAGAGAGTTGTGGACACAGCCCAGGGCATCACGGGCACCAGCCTCCCCTCCTTGGACTCTCGTGTCTATATCTCTCGTTGTCTTGGTGTAGCAGCAGGCATAATCAAAGACCCTACCCACCCGGGACATTCTCTCTTCTCTCCTCTTCTATCAAGTAGGAGATACAGGAGCCTGAGAGCACATACCACCAGACAAAGACAGCTTCTACCCCACTGTATGAAGACTATTGAACAGTTCCCCTATTCAGTGAGATGGGCTATGACCTCACGATTTGCTTTATTGTGACCTTGCACCTTATTGCACTGCACTTTCTCTGTAGCTCTGACACTTTACTCTGTACTGTTATTGTTTTTACC
>JARFYF010000069.1:11829388-11840453 GCA_030265395.1 Rhina ancylostomus
CCTTGAATTGCTCATGGTAACAGTGGTGAAGGTGTATTGGGAATTCAGTGCCCTACAGTATGCTGTTATCCTTAGAATTTCTGATTTTACATTGTAATGGTCGAGAACTGTCTGGCAGGAGAAGAGCCACTTCATTTTTCGTGAGGCACGCTGTGAGAATCAGGACAATGAGAGAGATAATTAAAATGATTTTTTGCTATCTGCTTTTCCCTTTGTGACCTCCCAACCAATCCCCTCAGGCTTTTTCTACCACGTAGCCTCTTATCTCTGGTGATGGTTGAACAGATGCGAAGTCTGCTCTAGTGCCAGTTCTTCTCTTTGCTCAGCTGGCAGTAGCTGTAGGCTGGATTTATCTTGCATCAGAGATAAAACTTGTGGTTCTGGCCTAGTTGACTTTCTAATTCAATTGTGACGGTTTCTCCCCCCACCACCCCGCCCCCCCCCCCGCCTTCTCTTTAGTAGGAACAATTTCCTTTTACTTTAGATGTACTTGACCTTGGAGAATGCAAAATGGAGTTTCACAAGATTGATTCCTGCGATTAGCCTCTGGATTGCTTTAGAATCTGGATGTCTACAGAATCTCACCATTCATATATGGGATTTATAGATCCAGACGTGCTGGAAATTGAATCACTTTGGCTGCCAAAAAAGTGACGACAGTAAAATGACCACTTCCATTTATATACTACCTTTTACGTACTGTCTTGATCATACAAAGCAGGCTGGCAATTTGAGTTACTGGTAGATCATATGTACAGAGAATTCAAGGAGATATAGACAGGTTGGATTAATGGGTGAGACATGGCAGATGGGATATAATTTGAAAAACATGAGGTCATCTACTTTGGTAGGAAAATGTAGAAAAGCAGAGTATTAAATGAATTTAAAAACTGTTGGTTTTCGAAGGGATTTGAGTCTCCTTGTAGGTACAGCAAACAGGAAGGCAAGCAGTATGTTGCCCTTTATTCCGATGGGATTTGAGTACAAAAGTAAAGACATAATGCATCAATTATATAGGGCTCTGGTGAGGACATTCCTGGAATATTGTGTACAAGTCAGTCTCTCCACTTGAGGAAGAATGTATATGTGATAGAAAAAGATAGAATGCAAATTAATTCCTGGGATAGGTGGTGGTGGAACTCAAAGGGTTGCCATTCAGGACTGAAATTAAATTAAATTAAATTTCTTCACTCGGTATACATTTAGAATTCTCAACCCAAGAGCATTGTGGAGGCTTAGTCTGAAGGCAGAGAGAGATTTTTGGGTTTGACGAGAATCAAGGGATATGGGTTTATTGTTGGAAAGAAGAGAAAAAATCAGCCATAATTTTCTGAATGGTGGAGCAGGTCCAAGAAGCAGGATGGCCTGCTCCTACTTCTATTTCTTATGTTCTTTTACGAGTTTCAACCTAGAGTTTGGTATGGGTTCCAAACAAAATCTGAGCTTTGTGAAGAGACATTCCAGCAGGTGACTAAAAACCTGGTCAAGGATAGAGGTTTCGAAATAGGAAATGTGGAGGTGTTTGGTGCGGGATCTACAGAACTTAGCCTTGGTTGCTGAAGACATCACAAGAGGAGGAATGAATAAATTCAGGGATGAGCAGCAGGCTTGATGGATTTTTTAGATGCTGAAATATTGATGGGAAGTGAGGATTGTATGGGAAAGTGGACAAGGGATACGATTGATCATGATCTTACTGAATGTGGGGCAGACTCAAGGAGCAGTATGACCAACTGCTGTTTATGTTTCTTGTGTTCTTGTGCTAGGAGCACTGATAGCTGGGTGGGATTTAGGGCTGGAGATTACATAGCATGGGAAAATTAAGACCATGGAGGGATTGAAAACAAGAATGAGAATTGTAAAGTTGGCACTGTTCAACCAGGGGATGATGGATGAATGGGACTCTATGTGTTAGGGTACAATGAATTAATAATTAATTAGGACTATTCTTACTCTGGAAGCTGGAATCAACATTTTTTGGTATCATTTGATTCCAGTTTCAAAAGCAAATGCTGAATTCAAGCAACATATTTTTCAAAAAATCTTCATAAAACATTTATTCATTATACTTCTATTTTGAAGATAGACCAAGACATCATGCACTGCTGGAAACGGAGTCTATCAAACTAAATTAACCTAGGTTGCTCTGCACTATGTTTACAGATTATTGTTGCATTGTGTTAAGCCTTCATATTAAGGCTTGCAGTGTTTTGACACTTAATGTCTCTTAATTATCTTTACTGGTCAGAAAAGATCCGATGCACACAGTGAGAAGTGTGGATCCTGGCACACTCCTCGTAGCACTGTGAAAAACAGCCTTTTCCCTTTGAGTTAGCAGAAATCATCAGCAGTAGTTTGCAGACTGGTGCAAACAGACAGGAAGCATCAAATTCCCTTTATCATCTGATAGTTCTCAAGCTTGCAACACATTCACCACAGATTCACAGGTAACAATCTTTGCTGAAAAGTGTGGCTGAGCTTTTGTAGTGCTTTCACCTTGTCTACCGCTCAGCTGAGATTCAACTTGAGAGAGTTTCCCATAGACACATGCCGTCACCTTTCACTTACTCTATTATAGGTAATAAAGAAATCTTTATAATAAAGCATGGGAGGCAATTCAGGCCATGATACTTTTGTTAGCTTTCTGAAAAGTTTACAGTTAATTCCTCTTCTCTGAAAGGTTTCCTCACTTGGAGTATTGTGAATCTCAGGAATTTTCCACTACTGAGAGCTCTGGGTGTTTGGTTGAATTGTACACTCACACGGAAATTAATTTTAGCAAGTTGGGTAAACAAGAACTGTGGGAAAAGTTCAGAAAAATGGAATTGATACAGAACATGAGGCAAGATCACATAGAATGGTGGAGTAGCCTCAAGGGCAGCTCTTGCTTTTAATGTCTATATGTTTCTTTTGAATTGATAACCTTCAGAACTATCTTATAGTTTAGTATTTTAAACTTTACTTAATGGTAGCAAATCATCAAACTAAGAGGTAACTCAAAAAACAAGAGTGGCCTTGCATCATGGGAAATAGCCAGCTTTTCCAAATGGAAAGTAATTAATTCAGCATTAATTAAGCTGTTGCTTTTGCACGTGTTAGGTGCAGGTAAATGTCATGTAATGCATGATAATAATGCCCTAACATCAGGATGTTGTGCTGTCACATTGGAGGGTTAACTGAAATTGCCAAAACCAGGCTGTGTAATTAATTCACCTCCTACAACTGTATTCCTGTTAGTAGCCAATGTACCTTTCCCAGGTAAAGGCAAACCTATTGAAAAAGACTTGCAAAGAACAGTTTTAAGTCCTTTGCTCGCAAGTTTGTACAATTGCAGTTCTGATGTTTTATTGAGCTCTGGGAGAAATAAAGTGATGTTTGTGGTGCTTTGTTTTAAAATTGATATCACACTTTGTATAGAATTTGCTATTACAAATTGAAAATGGAGACTCGGTGCTGAGTGTGACAATTGGTTTGAAGGAGGAAAAAAAGCAGAGGCAATATTATGTTTGTTTTATCTTAGAAGTTTAATCCTGATAATTGGATATGCTTGGAGCATGAATCTGGGCTGGTACATAAAATCTGCCCCTTTGACCAAACTTTTGCCATCTGCCTCAATTTTCCTTATTTGGCTCAATGCCAAATTTTGTTTGTTCTTGCAAAGTACCTTGGGATGTTTTGCCAGGCAAAATTCACTATTTAAATACGAGTTGTTGCTGTGCTCTGCATCAGTCTGTTCTTCAGTAATCGTTATACCACAATGTGTTTGCTCAGTCTGTGGAGGTCATTGTAAAAGCAGATTGGTGTGAATCTCGGCTGCTGTAAGCTGAAGAGTTTTATCAGGCTGTTTACTCCAAGCAGGGCTGTTGAGCAGGGTATTTAATTAAATGCAGCTAGTTTCCATTCTTGATCTTAGTGGCAATCTTCTATCATAAGCAAATGACATGTAGTCTTGTATTTTAAAAGCTTCCACAACATTGTTAATGCACTGCTTTATGAAGAAGAAAAAGAAAATATGTTTTCATTATGCACCTTTCAGTATAGAAAGATAAGCCAAGAAGCCAAAAACATGGTTCATGAGCTGGTGTCCGTTGGTGAGATTACCTGAGTAGCAAATGGCTTGAACATCTTTGGGCTATGGATGGTAAAAGTCATCCAGGGTTCTTGGTCCCACTTGCCCTGGCTACAAAGTGTAATTTAGCATCCTGCACAGACGAAAATCCTTTTAATGCTTATTGGAGGTGAAGATATTGGCAGGGGGTACTGTACTAGCAGAATCAGGGCATTTAAAGAACACTTAGAATCTGCTGAAAGTAATAATTTTGTTGACTTGAAAACTAAAAGTTCTCGTAGGTTCACCTGCAGCTTGTATTTCACATGTGCCTGGGGTGACAATGCTAACACCTAATTCACAGTGTTACATTATCCTCAGCACATGCCAGAAACACACCATTAGGTGCGTCTGTGAACCTTGGTGCTACCTAAGAGTTGGAAGTGCTGCTATTGGGCAGCCCTTTGATATACAGACACTTTGAAATGCTGACCAGCCATCAAAGGGAGTGCTTTGATTCCCACTGGCCATAATTACAAGGAGTTCCCATCACTGAAAGTATTTCCCAAGAGCTTGTTCTTTTGTAAAAGGATATATTGATTTTCGGTGTTTACCCTGGGAACATAGTGTTGTTTAACATTATTCAAGTAATAGACTTCTGCAAAGTTGCAGTGTCAGTAAAGGTGTGTTCATGCCCACTATATCAATGGACCATTCTCAATTATTTGAACATCCTTTTCCTATATTTCTCTCTGTCCCACAACCCCTTACCTACTCCACTGGTTTCCTGAGAATACTGGGATATGGGTCCAAATTCTTGGTCTCCTGTGGATCTGTGGAAACAAATACAGAGGTTCTGCCAACCATTTAAAAAAAGCTTTTTATTTTAAAAGTAGATTTTATTCATAATAAAAAACACATACGAAGGCGGAAACAGCACAGAAAACTTTTACATTTATGGTTGTTACATTCGGTAGTATAAACTTTTAAAGAGAAAACACAAACAAACATAGGGCCATTGCCACTCACATGGCTCCCTGAGGTGATACCCCCTTCATTGGTCGAGGAGGTAAGATGGGCAGAGAAATTGATCCTGAAAAATGTGAGGTGATGTAGTTTAGAAGGTCTAATAAGGCTAGTATGAAACAATAAATAATATGACCCTAGGAAGTATTTTTTTGTACCAGTCCAACAATCTCTGAAGACAGCTGCATGGGTAGATAAGATGATTGAGGCATTTAGGATATGTGCCTTTTTAGTCAGGACATAGAATATAAGAGCAGAGAGGTTGTGGTAAAAGTATATAAAACAATAGTTAGGTAATTGTGGTTGCCACAGTACAGGAAGAATGTGATTGTACTGGAGGAGAAACCAGGTAGGCTGAATTTGTTTTCTTTGCAGCAGGAAACACTAGAGTGGGGACCTGACCGAGGTATATAAAATTATGAGGGGCATAAATAGAGTAAATTATGAGGAACCTTTCCCGTTAGGGGTGGCTATAACCAGAGGGCATAGGTTTTAAGGTTAGGGGCAGGAGATTTAGAGGGTGTTCAATGAAAAATATTTCACCAATAGGATGGTTGAAATCTGGAAAGCACTGATTGAGTGGGTGGTGCAGGCACTTTCACAATATTTAAGAAGTATTTAGATAAGTACTTGAAATACTGTGGCATGGAAGGCTATGGGCCAAATGGTGTACTTTAACATCGGTAAAGATAAGTGCTTGATGGCTGGCATAGACACAATGGATGGAAGGGCCTGTTTCTGTGCAGTATGACTATACGAGTAAATATCTTCTTCATTGGCCATTCTTTCCTATGTAAATTTGGTAAATTAGCTTATTATTGTTACTTGTACAGAAGTACGATGAAAAACTTTGTTTTTCATGCCATCCATACAGATCATTTCATCACATCAGTGTATTGAGGTAGTATAAGGGAAAACAATAACAATGAAGAATAAAGTGTTACAGTTACAGAGAAAGTGTAGTGCAGGCAGTCAACAAGATGCAGTGCCATAATGAGGTAGATTGTGAGGTCAAGAGTCCATCTTATCGTACTTGGTGACGGTTCAATAGTCATAACAGTGGGATAGAAGCTGTCCTTGAACCTGATGATCCTGAACTGTAAATACTGTCAAGGTATTCAGCTGTGAATGTGATGGTCTTATTTAAAGGACATACCTGCAAGTCGCAGTGGAAAGCTATCGAGTGATTTGCTGGGTTTTTTTTCTCCAGCCCCGGTTCTGAGGTCAGTTTTACTATTCCAGTTGCAATGATGACCTATATTGGTCATTGCCACTTTGAACAGTGGATTTACTGACTAATCAGTTGTCGGATCACAAATCACCTCTCTCAAATGCAGGAGGAGAGTTCTAATTGGAAGATAATAAGATTTTTGCAGTTATTTACAACACTGTCTTACTGAAAAATTAGCTTTATTTAAATTCAAAATGTATTCATTATCGTGTCCTTGGACTGATAAAAGTCCAGCACAGTTATTTCAATTAAAAAAAATTGTGGAGCAAGGAGGAAGAAAACAATCTCACTGGAGAAATCATTTCTATCTCATGGTTCCCAAACCTTTGATGCTAGGAAAATATTACAGCACAACTTATTTCTCTTTCTGCTTCCAGAGTCATTAGCTCTTTGCTGGGCTTCCATTCCACAGATGCTGGATGACCTCTGGTGTCTTGCCCAACTGCACAAAATGGTTTCATCTATGAAATTATAGTTTCTGTTTTTAAGCTTCTTTGCTGTCATATTGAAGTTAATTTTGATTTTATGAAAATTCCTTGTTTATATGTTAGGTTTGTTAAAATCAATTAGAAGTTGCTGACTTAGCAGATCCTCAACATTGCAGGCATTCAGTTATTCATAGCCTACAATAGTAGCTGTTATTTCTGTGAATCCTCTCTCCAAATTTTGCATTAAATTGTTGTAGTATTTGTTGTACAGTACTCACAGTTTCCTTTTCTCAATTTTAATTTTTTTTGTTGAGTTTTTAGTTAATTGATAACAATGTAGTTTTGCATGTGTCTTTGTGATTAGTACATAGATCGAGTGGACAGTCAGAAACAATTTCCCAGGGCGTAAATGGCTAAAAAGAGGGAGCATAATTTGAAGGTGATTGGAGGAAGATACAAGGGGGATGTCAGAGATAAGTTTTTTTACACAGAGAATGGTGGGTGCATGGAACACACTGCTGGCTGAGGTTGTGGGGGCAGATACATTAGGGACATTTAAGAGACTCTTAGACACATGAATGATAAAGAAATGGAGGGCTATGTAGAAGGGAAGGGTTAGATAGATATGAGAGCAGGATAAAATGTCGGCACAACATCATGGGCCGATGGGCCTGTACTGTGCTGTAATGTTCTACAGTAAAACTTGGGACTTTGGTGCCAGATAAGCAGATTTTTAAGTCTATCTGATGTTATTTTATGAATGCACCAACATGCTTTTAGTTTACCTTTATTTTAAGATATTACACAGTAGAATAATAAATCTGTGAACTGAGTGAGTTGAAAGGGAGAATAGGAATGGGGTCCTGGTGAGTGAAAAGGAATGCGGGAGTTTGGGCCCCGGTGATAAGATATTTATTAATCACATGTACATCGAAATGCACATTATAATGCATCCTTTTGCATTACTAAGAATGAGCTGGGGGCAGCCCACAAGTGTCGCCACACTTCCAGCGCCAACATAGCATGCCCACAACTCATAACCTGTATGTCTTTGGAATGTGGGAGGAAACCCACGCAAACATGGGAAGAACATACAAACTCCTTACAGGCAGAGGCGGGAATTGAACCCGGGTCACTGGTGCTGTAATAGCATTATGCTAACTGCTACACTACCAGATGGAAGGGAGTGCAGGAAGTTGAGTGGAAGGCAGTACTGGAATTTGTGCCTAGTGAACCATTTACTGGGCCAATAGGATTTTAGAGGCATTAGATAGTGAGTTGTTGGAGTTTTACTGTAACAGCTATTTAACTCTAAAGGCACTGTGTTTGTGCTTAATCCCAATGTGCATTTCCACCCTAGGTTCCTAAATAGTTACTGTGAGCACAAATATAAGGTGATTTGTGATATAACAAAATCTTCCTGCTTTTATAGTGAATCTTGAGAATAAGTAAATTTTCTTTTGCAATATGATCCAGTGAATACTTAGCATTGGTACAAGCCTGGCTGAATATGTGTGGGAGTCTTAAGTCATAGAGGAGGATTTATGGGAGTTTCATTTTCTTGGCATCAATATAAGTAAGGCAGGAATTAGACAGGGTGTTCTAGAGGGCAACATCTTAGAAGCATTTCTGGACCGTGATTGCACTTGAGAGGAAAAGAAGTGCATAATATAAAACAGAATGTCTTAGTGCCAATGAAGTAGCACTCAGTTAGATTAGCAGAGGAGATAAAGGTGATAATGTGACAAAATTAAGGAGCTGAGTAGGTTATAGATTTTGAGATGTTCTTTAGTTAAATTCTAAGGAAGAGCTTTGTGTGGAAGGATTGTTTTTTGCTTTAAAGAGGACTGTTTTTGGAAATGGTTTGATGTTGTTTAATTCTAATATTTCCACTCAGTCATTCCCAATTGCCCTCATAAAACTAAATCTAAATTGCTTTTGTTTCTATATAGAAATTGCTCACAGTCCAGTTAATTGCCTTTGGTGAAACATTATACATATTAATCATTGTGGATTAGATGTAAACTTGTGATTCTAACTTCTCCATTAATTAGATTTGACTCTTTGAGAAAGCTACAGACATTGTAAATAAAATATGGCATTAATTTTGTAATACTTGGCTATTTGCCCTGTTTAGAAAGATGGAGAAGCAAAACAAAACTCTTGCAACTGTTGTTTGTGGAATTTGAGCTTTATCACAGGAGCTGTTTTATTGCTTTGTCAGTATTGCTGGCTTCATAATCCTAAAGGCTGGTTTTAGTTAAGAGTGCTATCAACTGAGTCAACCTGACATGGTATAAAGAAAGAATCTTCATTTGAAGACATTTCTATGTATAAAGAATGGACTAGCATTTATTTGGTTGCACATTTCTCCATGTTTGTGCTCTCTTCAGCCATGCAGCAGTGGGTTGGTGCCAAATGTACATTAGGCTGTAGCCTAGACATATTCAGCTAGCTGTAAGCAAACAATCTAAGGAACGTTTGCAGAACTGGGGGGCATAGGAGCAAACCCTAACTAAAGGAGAGGCAAAACTTGAAGAATTGAAGTATGGAAACATGTCTTATTGACTTAAGTGCAGAAAATCCCGGTTTGAGATATTAAGCATCTGACTTTCAGTAGCTTCTTTTCAAATGATACTTCACTGGTGGTAATTGTCCCAAACATCTGAACCAAAGATGTTGATGCCTTGTTATTATTTTGTACTGTAAAAATGGAGTTACCTCATGTAGACACATTGGAATACCATTTAACCATGCGAGGTATTGTTTTCAAAGGTGTACGCTATAACTGGGCTATAGTTTCACAGGTGTATACTGTCACTGGGGTACACTTCACAGCTGGTTATGGTTTCACAGCTGTAAATTTAATGGGAAATGCTTCTATAAGCATCAACTGTTCCTAAAGGATACTTTCAAAGGTGTAAGCTCTCACTGGAAATGCTTCTGCAGATGTAGCCTTCCACTAGTGTTAACTTTCAGAGAGTACTGGAGAGTTCAGATTCACAGATCTGAACTCTTGCCAGGGTATTGTCTCACAGTTGTGTACAGTTTTGCTAGCATTTTTTCACTAAGAAATTGTTTATTCTAGGGAAAGCACATTACTGGCAGAACTTGCTGGGTCAGGCAGCATCTTTGGAGTCAAAGAGATAGTCAGTAGTTCAATGTTTATAATCTGCAGCCCTTTGTTGTCTCAACTAATTGCCTCCCAGCCACTGTTGCTATCTCCACCTCTCCCTCCCTCATCTGCCCATCAAACCTTCCTCACCTGGCTCTACCTATCACTTGCTGGCTCCTGCCTCGTGCCTCGCCCCATCCCTCACCTCTTTTTGTACCGGCTCTGTCTTCCCTTGCACTCACAGTCCCGATGTGGGGTCTTGACCCAAAATGTTGACTATCCCTTTGCCTCCAGAGATGCTTCCTGACCCACTGAGTGCCTCCAGCAGTTTGGTTTTTTTTGCTCCAGATCCCAGCATCTACAGTCTCGTGGATCTCCATTATCCCAAAGAAATGTAGCTCTCTGATCTTGTGGCAAAATTGCAACCTAAAGTGTAATATCTTCAGATCTTTTAACTGGAATGAAATGTAGGTAATCCAGACCTTCTTGTTACTTGGCATCTATGTGAACCTAATTTTGAGTGGGACCTGCTGAAGACAATTGGAATTGGAAGCCCCAGCTGACAGATTTTTTATTTTTCCCCCTAGCCCAGGGCAAGCAGGCCAATTGGAACACCCCTATTGCTTAGCCAGCTGACAATTCAGGCTGAGTAAATGAACCTGAGATTTGCTATCTGCATGGTATCATTATGTAGTTCATTTATTCACAATGAGAAAATTGGAAGGTTGTTTATAATATTTTCACTCTCATTCCAGTTTTGGCAGTAGCAGGTGAATTAGGAGGCATGAGCTAGGCAATTTCAATCCAGCCAATTTGGTTTGCTCCATGAGATATCAAGAAACAGCTGTGTGCACCAGATACAATAAAGGCCAGACAACATCCCAGTTATAAGATTGAAGACTTGAGCTCCAGAGCTAGTCACATCTCTAGCCTGGCTATTCTTCTACCATTATGATACTGGCATCTACCTGACAATTTGGAAAATTACAACAGTTATGTCTGTTCACGAAAAATGGGTCAGATCCAATCCCGGCTAATTACACTGCAGTCTGTCAATTCTCAATCATCAGCAAAGTAATGGAAAGTGTTAATGATAGTTTATTGAGCAATATTTAGTCACCAATAACCTGCTCACTGATGCTTGATTTGAATTTTGCTTGGACTGCTTGGCTCCAGACTTCATTATAGCTTTGTCCAAATGTGGACCAAAAAGTGAC
>JARFYF010000069.1:11907516-11932855 GCA_030265395.1 Rhina ancylostomus
GTTTGGTCATCGTGGGTGCAGTGGGCTGAGGGCCTGTTTCCATACTACATCTCTATACCTATATACCAGACCCATAACATCTTGGAGTGTGAAAGGCTCCAGGTCTCATATGGACTCCCAATGACCAGGTAGAATTAAAGGAAGAGCCTGCCTGGTTTTATTTTATTACTTCCCTATCTGTTGACATTTGCCTCTTGAGTTAAAAGAGGAGAAATAACTTACATAACTGAAAGCTTCAGTGATCAGTTATTGCTTTCAATGGGTATGACAGCAAAATCGATTGCCACCCTCTTCTTTTGGTGAAGCACATCAGTATCAGTGGATATACAGCCTGCATGGACTGAAGTTACCATTCTTTGCAGTTCACCCAACCTCGGACAGAATGCTGCTCTCAGCTATTAAGACAGGAACAGGAACCAGCAAGCCGCTATAGAATACCTACTGTGCAGCTTTAAAACAAAAAATGTCTGATGTCTGGGAAAGGAATTCACACTGGAATGTTCTTGTGATATGTGGCTTAATAGAATCTGGTGGAGCAACCTCTTACTGAAACACTCTTTTAAGGTAATATGCTTAGTGGAGATGTAAATTTCCAGTTGATCTTAATTAATTACTGCGAGAGTAATCTAAAGTTTCACTTTGAATTTGATATGAGGAGGGCTGACTCCAGTCTGTTAACAATCCATGACCTTCATGCAATTATCAGACTGTGAACACTCTTCCCGCTCTTCTTCCTGGGTAACTCAGCAAAATTAGGAACTTTATTTTCCAATCACAGTAATTTTGGAGAAAAGAAATTAAACTTGTGTCCCAAGTTCCCTGATGGCTTAGCAAGTGAAGGTAAAATTTACATTTATGTGGCACCTTTCACATCCTGACGACGTCCCAAATTGCATCACAGCCAAAGAATTACTTTAATAATCTAATCACTGTTACTATGAGGCTCACAGAAAATTGTGTAGCACAATGGTGCAACTAATAATGGGGGTGGCAGAGTGGCACAACTAGTAGAGTTGCTGCCTCAACAACTCCAGTGACCCGGGTTCAATCCTGACCTCCAATGGCATCTGTGTGGAGTTTGCAGTTCCCCCTGTGACACTGTGTATTTGCCCTGGGTGCCCTGGTCTCCTCCCACATCCCAAAGATGTGCAGATTAGCAGGTTAATTGGCTACTGTATATTGCGCCGAATGTGTAGGTGAGTGGTAGAACCCTAGGGGTAGTTGATGGGAATGTGGGGAGAATAAAATGGGATCAATGTAAATGGTGATTAATGGTCTATGTGAACTTGGTGGCCTGAAGGGTCTTTGTTCGTCCTGTATGACTATGACAAGTTTGTGCATATTACTATCCCAAAACCAGTAACACAAGAAGTTACATTTTGATCTCTTTCTGGTTGATAACAAAATGTTGGCCTAGATAATAGAGACTTCTATTCTTTTTCAAGTAGTGTATTAAGATTTTTTGCAGTGTCATGGACAGGCAGGAAGACAATTCAGCATTCCCTAACTTTGGCTTTGAAGTCCTGGAGCATAGCTTAAATTTAATTCCTTCTGATTTAGAGCTGAGTGCTCTCAGTTAAGCCAAAATACCATGTATGATGCGGGACCATTTGTGTCAGGAATTGGGACTCACTTTATCTGCATATGCCATTATAAGCAAACTGCAGTTGACCTGAATCTCAAGGTGATGCTGTGAGGAAATAATGCAGATTAACCACTTCTGATCAATAAGCAATATATTTGTTTGGAGATAGCAGTGTTGGATTTTAATGTCATACTCTCCATCCTCAAATACTCTGCTGTAATTTAATGTCTTGGCCCACAGATGGCTACTTGCCTGAAGCACTGGAAAACTCTTTAGCACCTGTAGGGCCATTACCAGCAAAAGTCTATGTTGGGGGAAATTTAAACAAGTATTCACTACATTTACTTTAATTTACAATGGATAGATGATGCTTTTCTTTAAAGTTTCATGCAGGAAATTTACATTATTGATGGTAGATGCACAGGTCTCAGTTGTATTTAGTGTAATTGCTTTCAGTTGAATTAAATTGGTATCTGGTTTCCAATTTAAAGTTGTAGATTTTAAACAAAAAGCTTGAATTTACAACAGTCAGTGGCTTAGACCCAATATAAAAAATGGGACCAATTTATGGCACAGTGAAATCTGTAACAATGGCACTCCAAAAAAAAACTCTTGTAAAAACATTCATTTGCAATCCCAATAACCTTACATGGCAGGTTATATAAGAGGTACTTTGAAACCATCTTCATTGACAGATTATTATCTGGCATCCTCAAAACACTAAATTTGTTTACACTTAAAATTCAATTATCTAGTTCACAAAAAGCAGGCTAAATCCAATTTAACTAATTACTGGTCAATCAATCTATTCAGTCATCAACAGAATGATGAAGCTGTATATGATAGTGCTGTTCAACAGCATTTCCTCTCCAGTAACCTGCTCACCAACCGTCATTTTGGATTTCACCAAGACCAGTGTCCAAAGAACTGAATTCCAGAGTTGAAGTGGGAGTAACTGGCATCAAGACAGTATTTGACAGAGCGATTTGGAGTTTAGAAGTTTGATAAATTTATAAGATTCTTAGGGGGAATGACAGGGTAGGTAGCGAGATGTTTCCACTAGTGGGAGAATCTTGAATGAGTTCACATAGTGATTAAAGATCAAGGATGGTTACATAAAACTGAGGTGAGTGGGAACAACTTCTCACAGAGGGTGGCAAATCTCTGGAATTGTCTACCGTAGAGAAGTGTGGAGACTAGATTATTGGGGATATTTAAAGAGGAAGTAGGTAAATTATTGAAAGATCAGAGAATTAAGGGTGATGGGGAATTGGCACAGAAGAGGAGATGAGGACAGATTAGCCATGATCATATGGAAGAGTAGGGCAGGCTTCAGGAGCTGAGTTCTATTTTCTTGTGAGTCTGGCATTAAGGAGCTCTGATAAAACTGAAGTCAATGGGCATTCAGGTGGCAAGTGTTCCAATGGCTGGAGTTGTACTTTGCACAAAGGAAATCAGTTGTGGTTGTTGGAAATCAGTCTGGCCTGCTGCAGGACATCACTATAGGAGTTCCTCAGGGCAATGTTCTTACCCCAACCATCTTCAACTGCTTCATCAAAGATCTTAGTTTGATCATAAGGTCAGAAGAGAAGAATGCCCACTGATGATTGCTCAGTGTTCAGTTCCACTTACAACTCCTCAGCAAATGAAACTGTCCATACTTGCATATAGCAAGGCCTGGATAACATTCAGCCTGAGGTTAATGAGGACAAGTAAGAATCACTCCACAAAAATGCCAGGAAATGACCATCTCCAGTACCCTCCCTCAACTTCAGAATGTATTTATCATTGCCCACCATCAACATTCTGGGGTCACCATTGACAACTGAGCCAGCCACTTTAACATCATGCTACTAGATCAGGTCAAAGGTTGGATTTATTATTGCAAGTGATTCACTAAAATCCCATGTGCTTTCCAGCATCTATAAGATACAATTTAGGAGTGCAGTGCAATACTGACTGAATGAGTGCAGGCCTAACAACATTCAAGCCCAACAGCATCCAGGGTACAGCAGTGTGGTTGATTGGCACCCTGTCCATCACCCTAAACATTAATTCCCTCCATGATTGGCACACTGTGTCTGTAGTGTGTATCTTCTAGAAAACACACTGTAGTTATTCACTTAGGATATTCCAGCAGCACCTCCAAAACCCATGACCTCCGTTTGTTCATGGGAACACCAACATCTGTATGTTTCTTTTCATGTTACACTCCATCCTGACGTATCACCATTCTTCCATTGTCACTACTTAAATCCGAGCACTCTCCTCCCAACAGCATCGTTGGGGTACCTTCTTCAAAAGGACTGCCAAGATTGAAGAAGGTGGCTCAAAATATTATTCTGTAACCTAAGACTAATCTCCTATCAACAACACCATTAACTTTCAGATCCTATGTGAGTTTATTCATCATAGCCAATATATAGCCAAGTCATTAATGAATATGTCAAATAGTAAGAGTCCTAGGACAGTCCCTGCAGTACACCACTGGTCATAGGCTTGTCACAAAAACAGCCCTTCCATCACCTTCTGTCTCCTATTGCCAACCCAAGTTGGGATCCAATTTGCCTTGAATCCCATGCACTTTAACTTTTTGTACCAGTTTCGCACATCAGAGCTTGTCAAAGGCCTTACTCGTTTGAGGGTTGATGGCGTATTTGCTCCACCATTATTACCTTTCCCTCCTTTCATCGTTCTCTAGCTTTGTGAAATGAAGCTTGATAGTTGTTCCATTTCTCTAGGATGGACTGGCCTGTGAGGTGGCTTTCCTGCAAACTCATTACGCAACCATAAGACTGCAGTTTCACTTTTATACATAATTTTAACCTGTTGCATTTTCCCCTCCAAATCAGAGAATAGTTGAGCAAGGAAAACCACTTAGTTCATTGAATCCGTACTGGCTCTAAGTAAAAGCAACCCAGTAAGTATCACTTTCCACAGCCTGCAAATTCTTTCCTTTAAGATATTTATTCCAGCTCCCTTTGAAGATGTAATTTTAATCTGTCCCCACTACCACCCCATTTCAGACCCTAGTCATAGATGGTATAAAAGACGTAGATCACTTTTGGTTCCTTTGCTAATCACCTTTATTTTGTGTCATTAGTTACTGACCCGCTCCACCAATGGAAATGGTTTCTCTCTACCTGACTTCTTCATTCCATTCATAATTTGAAATACCTTCATTGGATCTCCTTGCAATCTCTGCTCTTCCAAGAAAAACAATCCCAGTCCTTTAGTCTGTTCACATAACTAAAGTCCCTCATCCCTATAATCATTTTGGTAAATCTCTTCTGCACCTCTCTAAAGCTTTCACATCTTTCCTAAAGTGTGGCACCCAGTATTGTGCATAATATTCCCGATGGGTCCAGGTCAGTGTTTCATAAAATTCCATTGTAACTTCCTTGCTCTTCCACTTTCTTATAAACAAAAGCCAGAACCGTGTGTTTCTTTAACCATTTTCTCAACCTACACTGCCACTTTCAATGAACTAAATACCCCAGATCCATTTGTACTTGGACTCCTTCAGTTGATATCGTCTCTTCTCATCCTACCAAATATAACACTTCAGCACTAAATTTCATCTGTTCCTCCCCTCCACCACACTTGCCATAACTCCTTGATCTATCCTCACAGTTTACTACACCTCCAAGCTTTGTGCCATTTGCAGGTTTGGAATTGAAACTTGTGCCCTGAAAACTCAATTTAAAGCAATTAATATATATTAAGAAAAGCAATGGTCTATCTTCAGAGCCATGGGAAACTCCATTGTACAATTCCAATCTGAAAAACAATCTTTCACCATGCTTAGTTTCCTATTACTTAGCCAATTCTCTGCCCATGCTGCTGCATCCTCTAATTCCATGGCCTTCAATCTTGATGATATGCGTTTTAATATGGTACTTTATTAAACACCTTCTGGATTTTCATATATATCACATCAACTGCATTTCCTTCAATAACTCTCTTTGTGACTTCATCAAAAATCTCTATGAAGTTCTCATATGTTCTCAATCTGTGATAAGGATCTCCTTTGGAGACATCACTCACGCAGCATAGCCTCTTGTCACATTTATCATGACTGTGCATAAAATGATTTGTGGTTAACAGTTACACAGATCCCAAGTGGCTATTTTTATGGATATTAAAGGAAGAGTATTAACTTCCCCAGCATCCTTGTCCTTCCATAATTCTACGAGAGGTTGTTCTGTTTGAGTGATGCCTCCAAAGGAGATCCTTATCACTTATTGAGAACATTTGAGAACTTGATAAACATCTTTTGATGAAATAACAAAGAGGGTCAATGAGGGAAGCATAGTTGATGTGAGATGTATGAAACTCCAGAAGGTATTTAAATTGCTTCTTCAAACAAAGCTGGTTATCCTGTATGCTGTACATGTGTTCTTGCTGTGTAAAAATGAGTGGGTTTATTTATCAACATAACAACAATGACTACAGCTAAAAAACCAATTCACTGATTATAAAGCCATCTTAGGATATATGTGGAACAAAGGCATTCTGTAGATGCAAGTTAATTTGTTCTTTTATTTTCCTTCCTCTTGCACATTGTTAGCTAGCTGTTCCGGCAGAGACACCTGCTCCCTTACTTTGACAAATGCATGTTTAAAACTAGCTGTTACTTTGATGATGCCCTTGATTTTTCTCCATCCTTGGGAACAGGCGTTCCGAGGCAACTTACAGTTCGAACCCGTATATTAGTTAAAGCTCTACTAGTTAAACCAGCACTGCCATAATCTATGTGACCTGACATCTGGATCATGTGCATTTTCCCACTGATCTGTCGAAGGACCTCAGAGTCAGTTTTACAAATGCTTCGGTGAAATGTTCTGATTGTATAATGCATTTCAGTTCATTCATTTGTATATTTTCCATTGCAGCAATTGCATTGAGTGGAGTTGAAGATATCAGGTCTGTACTGGAGAACTATGCTCTCGAAGATGATCCAATTGAAGCATTTAAGAAAAGGCAAGAACTTCTAGCACAGGTGAGAGTTCATCTGTTCCTGTCACTACCTCAAATTACCACATTGTTTTTACAATGAAGAGTGAGCAAAGTTTTTAATGTTAGTAATGTTTCTGATATCTTTTGTGACGGGCAATCTGACAATCACCCTTCTGTTATCAATGCTTGTGTCACTCCAAGTATAATCATAGAGTGGCTACAGCACAGAAGGAGGCCATTTGGCCCATCACGTCTGGTCCGCAACTATAATAACTCACCAATTCCAAACCCCCGGCCCCTTCACTGTAACCTGTCAAAATTTTCCTCACCATTTATTTAGTGACCTCTTGAAGGTCACAGTGGAACCTGCCTCCACCACATCTGCAGGCAGTGCATTCCTAGTCCAACCACATGTTCAGTAAAAAAGTTTTTCCTTCTATCACTGTTAGTTATCTTCCTCCTTATTTTATACCTGTGACTTCTAGTCCTCAACACCTCCACCAACGGTTTCAGCATCCCATTATCCACTCCGTCCAGACCCCTAATTACTTTATATACAGGTAGTTCTGCTATAACATGTGTTTCCATAACACAAACTGTTATAACACAGTTGATGGATTAGGCAGCACAATTCTCATTACATGGACCTCATTGGTTATAGTGCAATTGCAGTCAGGAAAACCTGCCTAAATCTGGGCATTGAAGGCAATTGCAGCCTGTTCTGCTATAATGCAATCTTTTAATGACAGGAGGTTTCTTAGGAATGTAACTATTGCATTATAGCAGAACCCCCGTGCTTCTGTCAGATTCCTCCTCAGTCCTCATGTTTTTTCACTGGTTTCCTTTATGTCATTTGCCAGTTGAAAGGTTGCACAGCCGTCACTGCTGCTCTCAATAGATCGGAAGGGGTGGTCCTTTCGGCTGTGGCTGTTGACTTACCTTTTCTCCCACTAGGAAAGCACCCAACGGTATTTTTAGATGTCTAAAATATTTCTGTGCCTCTTTTTGTCAAAGACTTAGCGAATTATCAGTTTTGTTAACTGTCTTGGAATATAAAACAGCTTTTCAGCTTTTCTCACATCATATTGTAACCCAATTTCACACATTTGTTTCAGAAATGTACTTGTTGAAAATCGTGTGTAAAGCAATATATTTGATTACAGAATTCCTGTGGGATTGATTGTCAGTTTTACTTGCTGCACTGTCACTTAATTCTGCTTTATTGTGGACAGATGTGAACTGTGGCTCTTCAGGTTGAGAACTAACTGCCTCTGCAGTACTGAGGGAATGGTACATGGTTGCTGAAGCCTTCTTTACTCATGTAGTGTTTAACTAAGACCATGTTGAGACCATGCAAGCAGGAGAGCTTTTCAAAAGAAAAACTCTGTCCAAAACTCAACTAATCACACTTTTAGGAAATGGAGGTTATCTGACTCTGATGCTGTTATTGTTTGCAGAGGTTTGATTGCACAGGTTGTCTGACCCATTTCATATGTTAAGTAGTGATTACACTAGAAGAGTTAGTCATACTAGTAAGAGTCTTTTGACAGCACTAACTATTTGCTTTTTGTTTCTCAAAACCCAGGAAGAAAAACAGCGAATATCTGAGCTATCACAGCAGAAGTCATCTACTCTCTCCCTTGGATCCTTGACAAGCAGACTATGGCATCGGTCCAAACCACAGTAACACAAGCCTCATTTCCAGGCCCACCCTCTTGCTGTCTTAGGGAGTTACCTAGAGAAGCCTGGCACATCGCTCCAAGCTGGAGTGAGCAATGGCGTCTTCACCCTGCGTTTTGCATCTAGTGAAAGCTATTACCAGATGAGGTCCAGTTAATTTCATACTATCCAATGCCTTTAGTTGGCAGGGTTAGATATGAAAGATAGCACAGAGATGGAACACTGATAATTATTTCCCATTACATGCCTTGATATTGGCTACAATTTTGGATGTACCAACATAATTTGAATGCAATGGAAAAGTCAGATTTAATCTTCTGTCATTGCTTTGCTTTGCATTTTAGTTAAATGAAAAAATAGTTTTTTTTCCCCCAAGTTTCAGTTTTTTTTTAACATGCCAACAGTTAAGTCGTGGTAAGGTTCTTCTGGGATTAGGAAGAGGGAAATCCAATTGTCTTATCATTGTGACCGTACTCTACCAAGTATTAAATCTGCACACGAATTTTTAGACTGTGTCTACAAAATGGCATCCACCAAAATTTAGGTTCCTTTTGTTTTTTGTACAATCAATACAGGTTTGTGTCTCGAGCATTCTGTGAATGATGTGCATATGAAACAGAGTGTGTTCAGTGAAATGTTTAATAAAATTATGAAAGCAAAATGGGGAATTTAAATTCCACATAAATTTCACTGTAGTCACAACAACGCTAACATGTCTGTGCGGAACCTGTCCCATACTCATAGCAGCAGTGTGGCTTTGAACAATTCTAATCTTGTTGTGTTGAACTATTTAATTGCACATACTGCCTATTTTTGTTTATACTGAACGATGTTTAGCATGTGCTGCATAGAGTAAGTGAAATCTGTTTAAGGAATTTTCTATGTTTTGATTTGGACATAAGTTTAAAAGAGTATTCCACGTTGTTCTCACCCCACCTCCCCTCTTTTGTCCATCTATCACTGCTCTGTTTCCCCCCCTATATATTGGGCTTCCCCTTTTCCTATCTTCAGTCCTGAAGAAGGGTCCTGACCAAAAACGTTGACTGTCTGCTTTTCTTCATAGATGCTGCCTGGCCTGCTGAGTTCCTCCAGCATCATAGTGTTTTTCATCTAGATTCCAGCATCTGTAGTCCATTGTTTCTTTAAAGGAATATTCTTAATCTCATGGATCCCTTGCAAACTGTTCGGCTTGAAATTCCCTTCTTACCCCTATTCAGGATTCTGAATATCACGTACCTGTGATTATCAATGAGGAAAGCCAGATAGTCACTTAAGTTTCTGAAGGGATTGTGATTGAGTCGTAGAGAGATACAGCACAGAAACAGGCCCTTTGGTCCACTGAGTTCACACTGATCATTAACTGCCATGCTAATCCTTCATTAATCGACATGAACTTTGAATAAAAAGTGCTGTTTGAAGAAACAAACAAAACACTTTGGAGTAAGTAGAAGGAAGCAAAATTTGCCTTGCTATTTTTGTATTTTTGAACATTAAAAGAAACTGTTTTCTCTGATCAGATAATTCAGAACAGAAAATGGTGGTAATGGTTTAAGAATTAGAGCCAGAGATTTTGATAGTGATATCAAAACACTTTCCATAATGGAAAGCTGGAACTCAAAGAGTCAGGGTGAACTGAGGCTTGTGAAGCATTATTTTGTTATGTAAGGGTATCAAAGGATACCAGTAAATTCATTGAGGTATAAGCTACAATCAAACTGAACATGGAGCAGAGCTGAGAAATTGAATTCCTCATCTTTTCAATCTGTGTGTGCTGTGTTTGATTTTAAAACTCTGCACTAGAGGCTGAAGCATTTGCAGCCAGAAATGTCAAGTAGATGCTCCCTTCAGCTTGCTCCTGAGATCCTCCCATTGCAGAAGCCGGTCTTCAGCCAATTCAGTTCACTCCATGTGCTCACAAGAGAGCTTACTTCAAAGGCATGGACCCAGACAACATACAGCTGCGGTGCTGCAGACCTGCACTTCAGAATTAGCTACATCTCGATCCGAGCTATTCCAGTACAGATTCAATATTGGTACCTACCTGACAGTTGGAAAATTGCTCTGATGTGACTTGTTCCCAAGAAGCAGAACGAATCCAATCCAGTGAATTTGCTCTCAGTCATCTCTAAAGTGACAAAAGGTGTTGCTGATGGTGCTGTCAAGTGCCTACTCATGCTACCGAGTTTGGGTTTTGTCAGGACCACTTACATTGATAAATTGGTTTATTATTGTCACATGTACCAAGGTACAGTAAAAAAAAACTTGCATACCATTCATAAATATTGATTCATTACCCAGTGTATTGAGATAATACTGCATTTAAACAATAGCAGAATGCAGTTACAGAGGAAGTGCAGTGCAGGTAGACAATAAGGTGCAAGGTCAGAAGGAGGTAGATTGTAAGGTCAAGAGTATATATAGTATTATAACAGAGGGACAGAAGTTGTCCTTGAGCTTGGTGGTACGCGCTTTCAGGCTTCTGTATCATCTGCCCGATGGGTGAGGGGAGAAGAGAGAATGTCTAGGGTGGGTGGGACCTTTGACTATGCTGGTTGCTTTACCGAGGCAGCGAGAAGTATAGACGGAGTCCACAGAGGGGAGGGTGGTTTCCATGATATGTTGAGCTGTATCCACAACTCTCTGCAGTTTCTTGAGGTCACAGGTAGAGCCATGATGCTTCCGGATAGGATGTTTTCTTTGGTGCATTGATAAAAATTGGTGAGGGTCAATGGGGACAAACCAAATTTCTTTAGCCTCCCAAGGAAGTAGAGGCACAGGTGAGCATTCTTGGCCGTGGCGCCTGTGTAGTTGGACCAGGACAAGCTATTGGTGATGTTCACTCCTAGGACCTTGAAACTCTCAACCCTCTCGACCTCAACTCCGTTGATGTAGACAGATGCCTGTGCACTGCCCACCTTTAACTGAAATCAATGACCGGCTCTTTTGCTGACATTGAAGGAAAGGTTGTTGTCATAACACCACGTCACTAGGCTTTCTATCTCATTCCTGTACTCCAACTCATTGTTATTTTAGATACACCCCACTATGGTGGTATCATCTGCAAGCATGTAGATGGAGTTAGAGCAGAATCTGGCCGTGCACTCGTGAACGTATAGGGAAGAGGCTGTATGTACTTATGGAGCACCAATGATGAGAATAATCATTGCAGAGGTGTTGATGCCTATCCTTACTGATTGCAGTCCGTTGTTCAGGACATCAAGGATCCAGTTGCAAAGGGAGATGTTGAGTCCTGGGTCTTGGAGTTTGGAGATGAGTTTGCTTAGAATTATAGTATTGAAGGCGGAGCTGTAGTCAATAAACAATAGCCTGATATAAATGTCTTTACTGTCCAGGTGCTCCAGAGATGAGTGTAAGGCCAGGGAGATGGTATCTGCTATAGACCTGTTTCGGCGGTAGGCGAATTGCAGTGGGATGAGGTTGTCTGGGAGACTGGAGTTAATGCATGCCATGACCAGCCTCTCGAAGCACTTCATGATATACTTAGTTCCAGACATCATCACAGATATGGTACAGAAATGCACCAACGAACTGAATTCCAGAGATAAGATGAGAGTGACTGTCCTTAACATCAACAATTGGCTGTGGGGATGTTTCCTTCTGATTTGCCCAATATTCAATTCCATTCACAATTGCTCAGCCAACACAACACGGGAGGAGGATATTTGGCCCTTTGGATCCAAGTTGGCTTCTAGCAAAACAATCCCACCACCTCTCTTATTTCAGAAAATGCTGGAAACACTCCGTAGGTCAGGAAACATCTTTGGATAAAGAAACAGTTAATGTTTTATGTCTAAGACCCTCTGGCAAAATTGAAAAAGTGCATTTTCTGTTTTAATTTCAAATTTTTAGCATCTGCAGTTTTTTTATTTTCACCTCTTATTTCTCTGTAACCAATACTCTTCTGTAGACAATTTCTCTGTCACCTACCCATCAACTGTCCTTTGATTCTTTTGCCACTTAATTACGCTAAGGAGTCATTTGCAGTGGCCAGTTAACCTTCTACTATGTCTTTGGAATTTGGGAGAAATGTGGTCATGGGGAGAACATGCAAACTCCACACAGATGACGTCAGAGATCATGATAGAACCTAAATTCCAGCAGCTGTGAGGCAGCAACACTAACTGCTGCACTACTGTGCAGTCCATGCCTGCATGCAGGTAGACCTAGATAACATTAGTGCCACAAAAGTGCCAGGCAGTGACCATCTCAGTAAGAGACAGTCTGATCACCTAATCCAGGAGAGACTCGAACAAGGGGATATAACTACAAGGGGCTGGTCACTCAGAACTGAGGTAGATAAAATTTCTCTTCTCAGAAGGTGGTGAATCTCTGTCATTCTCTGCACTGGTAGGTAATGGAAGCTGGATCATTAGAAATACTTAAGGTGGAAATGGATAAATACGTGATCAATCAAGGGACTGAGGGGTATGGAGAAATGGCACAGAAGAGGAGTTCAGGCCACCAGAGATCAGCCATGAACATATTAAGTAGTGCGGCAGAGTTGAAAGATCTGATAGTCTACTCCTGCTCCTATTTTCTTGTGTTGTCAAGGGCAATTAGGAATTAAAATGCCTCTTGCCAGTGATGCTCAAATCCCAAAAAGTGAATTGAAATAATGATGTTAGAATTCAGGATTTACCCACTAAAGAGCCAGAAGGGTCAAGCTACCTCTTCCAAACGTGCTGGCTCACAAATTTAAGCAGGACGAGCCATGAAAATGTAAAACTGACCCCTGCCCTATTGAATGCAATCCTACCCACTGCATCACTTTTCCCAGAAATGCTCAGTTCACACACTCATCAGGAATTGTGACCAACATTTGTGCTCCACTGCACCATCCCACACACAGCCACAGTTCTCAGCTTGCAAACACTGTCAACTATGCAACCACGTTACTAAGTAATTTACACAACATCCACTGACATGTTCTCTCACACAGCTCAGAAGCTAATTGGAATGAATGCAGGTGTATCTGCATGTCTTATCCACATGGAAAAGATGGTGCTGGCCATTACTGGGACATGGCCAGTGCGGAGCTTAAACAGTTGAAGCCAATGAAAAACTTAATGCCTGTAAGTTCTAGATTCAGATTCTGTGGCATGCTGGCTAATGTGTTGGACTTCCAAAAATGAAGCAGCAGAATTCATTCACAGGGTGTGGATTCGAGTCTCCCCAGAGCTGTTACTTTGAGGCAGGCTTCTACTTATGTTCTTAAACCCACTGTAGAGAAGAGTGCAAACATCCAGTCTGACATTCTGGTGCAGTACTGTTGAAGTGTCACATTATTGATGTCATTGAACTGAACTCCATCCACTCACTGATAGATCCTATAGCACTGTTTTTAAAATTAAGAGGGTTAATCCCAGTGCTCTGGCCAATATTTATCTCCTACAGCCACAGATAGTTATCACATTTCTGTTTTGTGAGACCTGGCTGTGTGGAAAAGCAGCTGCATTTACATTGGTTACATTGGCTATACTTCAAAAGTATTTAATTGGCTGAAAAGTACTATAGATGCAAATCCAATTGATATTCTCAATCCTAATCCTTCACCCCACATCCTAACCATCTCACATTCTCAAAAAGGTGTAAGCATGCACCTTCTACTTTCAATCCCACACTTAACCCTAATTCCTTTTCCCTTTTATGATTGCTGGCTCAGCCAACATTTACTGTCCATCTCTAATTCCCTTGAGGTGGTGGTGTGTCAAAATAGAAGTAGCAAAAGCTGGAAATACTCAGCTGGCCAGGTAGCACGTGTGGAGAAAGAAGCAGAGTCAATATTTCATATTGATCTTTCATTCGGAGCAGACTCGATGGGCTGAATGACCTGATTCTGCTCCTTTGTCTTATGGTCTTATAAGAACTAGGAAAAAAATTAGAAATGGAACATGTTTTCCAATGCAAGGGAAGGAGTGGAGGCTTTACCAGAGGATGAGGTCACAAATTATTCTCCTATAGAGGAGTCTGATGACAATGCCTTCTGGCTGCAGAAGACCGATGAGTATGCACACTAAAATGTTTTGTGCTTTAATTGGCACCCAGATGGTACCATTTCCAGGAGCATGGAATCCATCACACTGAAGGAATTGACTCAAGGGAACAATAATTTGAAAATCCAAAAAATTCAAATGTTAGAGATACTCAGAAGGTGAGGTAGCATCACTGGAAAGAGAAACAAATAACATTTCAGGTCAAAGATCCTTATTCAGAACTGAGAAAGCAAGTTAGAATTTTTGAGAGAGGGTGAGGGAGGAATGGATTGGGCAAAGAGAATATCTCTGATAGGATGAGGCCAAGGATGCTGTTTAAAGTCACAAAGCAGACGATCCTGTCGGAATGCTGACGAGAGGGAAGAGGAAGGTGTGCCTGGTGGTGGAATCTCATTGAGGTTGGTGGAAATTGTGAAGGATGAGCCATTGAATTTGGGAACTTGTAGGGTGGAAAGTGAGGACCAAGGGAATTCTACCCTTGTGCAGAGGGAGATTGGAAGAGAGCAGAAATGAGGGAAATAAATGAGGCATGATCAAGAGCTACATGAAATATATATAACCATAGAATGGAAGCTACAGCTCAAAGAGGAGGACATCTCAGAGGCTCCTGTGTCGAAAGTCACATCATTGGAGCATATACAATGGAGATGGAGGAATATGGATAATGGTATGGAGTCTTTACAAGAGGTAAGCTGAAGGATAGGTGAAGTAGCAGTGGGAGCTTGTGGACTTATAATAGATGTTTGAATATAGAGTGACAAAATTAGTTGGTAATGTTTATTTTGTGGTTGCTTTTATGTTACATTGGATAGTGTTTTTGATAGTAGAAGGAGGTATGTTTGGGAGTGTTGATAAATGAGGCAGTGGGGTTGCAGTTATCCACATTTGGATAAGCACATTACAACACCCAGACTGAAGCTGATTTCCTACCTTCCACTTCTGCCTGTTCTACATACTCAGGCTCCATCGATGCTTGCCCTATAGCTGATGACAAGAGCAGTCCTCTCCTGCTAATGAAGTTGTGCAACCTGCAGCAAATCATCACTCTTGCTCTGCCCCTCATTGCAAGGCTCCTCCATTATAGTCCAGGCAGTGGAGATGTTCTTTCAGTATTGCCAGTGGACTGCTGTATCACATTTCAAATCACAGCTTGGTTTTCATTTGTATTGGTGCTGCACAAGCATAAGAGTCATCAACCATTTCATCAGTAGATGGCTTCATTGTACTGTGGCCACCTTTTGTCTGTACTAGTGTGTGGCCACCTTTTGTCTGTTGTAGTGGCTGCCAAATGCAGCTTGCATAATGTACTGTCAGAACAGGGGCATTACTGTTGTGCCACGATACTTGGCAGTATTCTACAGGTTGCACTGGTTACAGTTACTGGATATTCAAGGGATACAAGAACACGAGAAAATAGCAGTTATAGTTCATCTAGCTCTCAAGCCTGCCCTCCATTCAACTTGATCATGGCTGACCTCTAAGTCTCAACTCCTCTTATGTGTCAGTCCCACATAGCCCTCAGTTCCCTGATCTACAGAAATGTATCTATCTCTGTTTGAAATACCTCCAGTGTTCTAGCCTCCGCCACTTTCTGGGGTAGAGAATTCAAAGATTCACCTTCCTCTGTGGGAAGAGATTCCTACACAGCCACGTGTTAAAGGACAGACTCCTTTGTAACTTGTAACTATGTCCTCTCATTTGAGGCTCTCCCACCAGGGGAAACACAATGTCTACCCTGTTGTGCCTCCTTACAAAATTATGTACCTCAATAAGATCACTCCTCGTTCTCAGCTTTTTTAGGCTTTGGTGAAAAGACAACCCTTTCATCCCAAGAAGTAGTTTAGCAAATCTCTTCTGGACTGCTTCCAATGCTAGTGTATCCTGCTTAAATAAGGGGATCAAAACTGTACATGACACTCTAGGTGTGGCCTCAGTAATACCCTGTGCCACTGT
Organism: Rhina ancylostomus; assembly: GCA_030265395.1. Taxonomy (NCBI): domain Eukaryota; kingdom Metazoa; phylum Chordata; class Chondrichthyes; order Rhinopristiformes; family Rhinidae; genus Rhina; species Rhina ancylostomus. The sequence continues at coordinate 11,923,708 of JARFYF010000069.1, forward strand.
AACTGTAGTTCTCGATTTTTAAAGTCCAATGCCCTTGCAATAAAGGCTAATATGCCATTTGCTTTCTTAATTACTTAGTGCACCTGTGATGGTGACGTTTTCATGCACAAGAACACCGAGGTCCCACTGTACCCTCCATTTGATTCCTTCTGATGAAATTCATGACCTCACACTTTCCTGCATTAAGCTCCATTGGCTAGATTTTTGCCCCCTCAGTCAACCTGTCTATGTCCTGTTGCAGAATCCATGGATCCTCAACACAGTATGCCTTCCCACCTATTTGCATGCAGTCAGTAAACATGGATAATGTATACTCCGCCCCCTCCAAGTCATTCATTTACATAGTAAATAATTGAAGTCCTTGGGCACTCTACTAGTTACACTATCCAGTCTGAAAAGTGACAAGTTACTCCAGAATGGAGGCCCATTCCTCACATCACATCCCTCTTGTGTCATCACTTACCAGCTACCAGCCTCTATCTCTTCTTCCACCCTCACTTCCAACCACCTGGCTCCATCTGCCCCCCTTTTTTCCTCACTTCTTATCTGTCTACCTATAACCCACCTGCTGCCGTCTCACCTGGCTCCATCTGCCCACCATCTCCTGGTTCCACCTTTCGCCTGCCAGCCCTACCTCGCTGCTTCCTCTCACTTCTTTATGCTGGCTATCTCCCCTCCACACTCTTGTCCTGATGCAGGCTCTTGACCAGAAACATTGACCATCGCTTTGCCTCCTCAGATGCAGCCCGATGCACTGAGTTCCTCCAGCAGCTTTTTTTCCCCAGTTATTCCATCTCTATCTTCTATATGATTATCAGTCATCAATCCATGTTAACACCTCCCCTTTACCAAGAGCTTTTGTGCACTAGCCTTTTGTGTGACATTTTATTGATTGCCCTCTGGAAATCAAAACACCCCATATTTACAGGTTCCCCTCTATCATCTTTGTTTGTTATATCCTCAAAGGATTCTAACAGCTTTTGTCAAAAGTGACTTTCATAAAACACAGTGACTTCAGGTTTTCTAAATGATTAGCTATTTTTTCCTTGATTATAGACTCCGACACCTTGCCAACAACAGGTGTTAAGCTGACTGGCCTACAGTTTTGTGCTTTTTCTCTCCCTCCTTGAATAAGGACCCCATGGTTTTCCAATGCACCAGAATGCTCCCGGAATTCAGTGAGTTTTGAAAAACCCTTCTTGGTTCTGGCGAAGGGTGGATCTCTGTGCCCACAAAGTGATATGCTTACAGTGAATGGTAGCCTGTACCGTAAGGGAGATTGCAAACGTAGCAAAGCCCAGTATTCTCTCTGCCTGCTAATCTCTCACATGAGAGACTAAAATGTAGCTAATTTTCTGACAGACACTGCCAGTGATCTCTCTCACACAACAGTGGACAGCAAACTGAGAGAGGTTACAATTAACTCCAGCTGCAGCCTAGAAGGAGCCAGATGCATAAAAGTTCATTACTAGAGCAATCTTAGCAGCTACTTGCAATGCAGTCAATTGTAGCTGCAGCAGATGGCATATTTCAATAAGGACTTCCTTATTGGACAGAAGTCCCACACATTGTTCTTCTTTGAATTGATCCTTGTACGTCCTGGATGGATATGGCCTCCTGTTGAGAACTTTTCTCTCCTTCACCGCTCTTTAAACTCCTGGCCTGCTTGGTGTGTTCTCCACTCATTTCTCCCAATCATGCTATACTGCAAAGTAGCTGTGCCCTAACGCAAACAATTTTGTGAGCATTTGGATAATATTGCTTGAACTTAGCAAAAATTTCTTCAGCACCCCACACGCCACTCCTTGTGTACTCCAGCAGGGAGCGGCATGGCAGAGAAAAAAAAATCATTAAACACTTGAAAAATTCTAACAATAGCCGGAAGAAAAAGCCTGCAACAACCCGTAAGTGCTTGGTGATCCCTTAGTGCTGATTCTTCCTGCCACTGAACACTTGTTCAACTAAATTATTGAACTCCAAATTACAGCACTGGTGTCAAATCAACAGTGTGCACTGAATGATGTCTTGCTTTGCATAATTCTGGTGGCTTTTTGCTATGCCTGGGCCACTATTATGTGCTGTATAGTGAAATTTGTGCCCACATGTACTTCCAACACCATTTGGGACTTTTAAAGGGCACTTAGAACATAGAACATAGAAAACCTACAGCACAATTCAGGCCCTTCGGCCCACAAAGCTGTGCCGAACATGTCCCCACCCCAGAAGCCACCAGACTTACCCATAGCCCTCCACCTTTCTCAGCTCCATGTACCTATCCAAAAGTCTCTTAAGAGATCCTATTGTACCTGCCTCCACCATCGTTGAGTTTTTAAAGTTTCCAGTTTCTCTCTGTTTAAGTGCAATTGAGACTGAGTTGCCTGGGTTTTGCTGGGGTAGATTGCCATGGATTTGGAGCATCAGCATGGACACCCCTGACTGGATTCTGACAGCCTATTTGTCCATGGAATGTAACTTGCCTCGGTGTTTGCTGTGCAGTTCACCAATGCAAGTCACTGAACGGTTCATACACAAAAGCAGGAAATGCTGGAAGCATGCAGCAGGTTAAGAGATGAGACACAAAAAATTCTGCAGATGGTGGAATCTGGAGCAATACACAAAAAGTGCTGGAGGAACTCAGCAGGTCTGGCAGCATCTGTGGGGGGAATTGGACAATTGATGTTTCGGGTTGAGACCCTTCATCTGTACTGAAAGACGGAGGGGCGATTGCCAGTATAAAGACGAGAGGGGAAGGGGTGGAGCAGGAGCTAGCAGGTGATCGGTGGATCCAGGTGAGGAAGGGTGATAGGTGGAGGAGGGGAGAGTGGAAATAGCAACAGAGGCTGGGAGGTGGTAGGTGGAAGTGACAAGGGGCTGCAGATGGTGGATACCTGATAGGGAAGGTGGACCATGGAAGCAACTAAGGGAGGTGGAGAGGGTGGTTGGAATAGTAGGGGGGAGGGGACCCAGTTGGAGGAGTGTGTGTGTGGTGGGCAGATGGAGAGGAGAATGAAACAGGGTGATAAGGGGTTTAGGGGTTGGGCTGGGTATAGGAGGAACTGGGTAGATGGAGAGAGAAAATAAGGGTAAAGGGGGAGCAGGTTACCTGAAAGTGGAGAGTTCAATGTTCACACCCAACAATGTTCAATTTTCATGAAAAAAAGTTTTCAATTGCAGAGAAGTTATGGGGGGGGAATGGATAGGTCAAACTGTGATATGTTGGAGCTCGATTTGTTTCAGATTTCCAGCAGTTTTTTTTTATTTTCACCAGCTATTTCACCAGTGTAAGCTCTTGGAGAGATTATCACTGCAGTTTCTGTGCTGGCTAAGATGAGTTAACATTGCATAGTTCTGATGAAAACACACCAACCTGAAATATTAGCTTTGTGTCTCACTCCACAGATGCTGCCTAACCTGCTGAATATTTCCAGTATTTTCTGTTTTTATTTAATGCTACAAAGTTGCCTGGTTCATGTGTAAGATCTTATATCTACAAATGTAGGTGCCCGATTAGGAAACAAAACTGGAATGTCACTGAATTTGTTGGTTTATTTCTTTTATTTGCAGTAATAAACACTTGTGATTATAATGATGACTTTTGCTGCTGTGCTGTATCAGAGGAATAGACTTGTGCTATTGATCTCCAACAGCTGTGGTTATGGAGACAATCCCGAATGAAGTGAAGGTACCTTGTAAGATTAAAGGTATTCATGTTTCTGAAGAACAGCTACTGGATTGGGGATGATGTTAATGTTGTTGCATTTAAGACCACAACCCAATCAACAGTTCCTGCTTAAAAAATAGATATGCAATGTGTGTGGAATTACCTGACCTTGGTGAAGGCTGAGAAAAAAATTAGCTTAAGTTATTCCTCTCGATTTGTATCCTGTAACCCCTGATCAAATGGTGTGGTAGAGACATTGAGTAAAGGGCATGTTTTGAGGACCATCTTGCACCCTACTGTCTGGGAGTATTTATTTCCTGTGTCGCTACTTTTTATAATTCCACATATTTGAGGACAAAAGGAATCAACAACCTTTATTAGATTCAACACTAGAACTCTAATAGACTTACCATTTCCCTTGACATTGAGTCAGATTCCCTTCAAAACAAGTGGTAAGTCTAAGCAGTACAATATTGGTGGAGCTTTGCATTGCTGAAGTTGTAATCTTTCAAATAAAATCTTCACAATTGCAAATGATAGATCCAGTGCCTCTGTTCAAAGCCGATTAAGAGTTTCTGTCCAATGTTCCATGTTGGGATGGTCTGAGAACATGAATGGTGCTACGTAAATGCAAGATCTCTTTTGCAAAAGTGCTTGCAGTCGTTCTCAGGGAGACAGTGGCACAGCTGTTAGAGCTGTTGCCTCGCATCTCCAGCATACCAGGTTCAATCCTGACCTTCACAAGATCACGAGACAAAGGAGCAGAAGTAGGCCATTCAGCCCATCGAGTCTGCTCTGCTACCTCACCATGAGCTAAACTATTCCCATCTAGCTCCAATACCCAGCCTTTTCCCCATATCCCTTGATACCCTGACTAATTAGATACCTATCAATCTCCTCCTTAAACCCCTTCACCAATGATCGGGCCTCCACAGCTGTATGTGGCAACAAATTCCATAGATCCACAACCCTCTGGCTAAAGAAATTTCTTCTCATTTCTCTTCTAAATAGGTACCCTCTAATTCTAAGACTGTCCCCTCTAGTCCTAGACTCGCCCACCAAGGGAAACAACTTAGCCACATCTACTCTGTCCTTCTGTGCTGCCTGTGTTGGGTTTGCTTGTTCGTCTTGTGATCACATGGGTTTCCTCCAGATGCTCCAGTTTTCTCCCAGATCTCAAAGATGTGCAGAATGATAGGTTCATAGAGTCTTAGAAATGTACAGCAAAGAAACTGGCCTTTTGGCCCACCTCATCCATGCCAACCATGATGCCTGTCTACACTAATCCCATTTGCCCACATTAGGCCTGTATCCCTCTACGCCTTTCCTACCTTTACAAAAGCCTTCTAAACATTGTAGTTGTACCTACCTTCACTACCTCCTCTGGCAGTTCATTCCAGATATTCATCACATTCTGTGTGGAAGACTTACCCCTCAGATCTCCTTTAATTGGCCACTGTAAAATAGGGCTCAAGGATAAGTGCACGGTGTGTAGATGCTGTCAGGCCACCACGTGGGATGTGGCGTTAAGGGCTGATGCCCTTCTGTGATTGCTGTCCTGAATTGTGTGGTCTCGCAGTAAACCATACAAGTCTCCTTTAGCACTTCTTCCTGGGTGTAAACCACCCTAGTGCTCTTTGGCTTTTTATTTTGACCTGCTTTATGATCTGTGTGCAACAGAACCCAATTTAGCATGAGCACAAATGTTTTAGTGCACCAAAAACTTCTAGCCATTCTAAACAAACACACGAAGGAGAGACAATCAATTTTTGAACTTCAGATATTTGAGAGCCCATCCAAAACTCAATGCCCTCTGAACCGGCTGAGTTTAAAGCAGATTGAGAGCAATACATTGGGTGAAGTCAATATCCCATGCACCCACCTCCATGGGGCTGATTAGGTCTGAAGCAGAACAAGCATTCCATTCTACTGAGGAAGTTCAAAGTCTTTCTGATTTCTGTACTCACCTTTAGTGACATGATCTCTATCTGTGACCCATCAATCAATGTTGAACATGTCAGACATTTTCTTCAGTTACTATCCCTGCCTTTGTTTCCAGTTCTTTCACAAGCTCAGCCACCAAGCTGTTCCATCCAGCCTCCATACAGATCAAAGGGAGGGTATTCAGCATAGTATAAACATAGCATAGAAGGCCATTTGGATCATTGTCTGTGCTGGCTTCAAGTAGAGTCCATCAATCCTGTTCTGTGTGTGTGTTGAATGTACGTACGTACATACATACGCGTGTGTGTGCATGTGTGTTACGGCTACTGCCACATTCTGTCGTGAAGCAGCTCTGTATAGAGCTTTGACAAATACCAAATGAGTTGCAGTTCGTCCCATCAGAAATCGGAAGATTACCATACCTCCTTGTTGGGATACACTTCAAGATACAGAATATCTTACTCATGACCAGTATCCATATAGGAATATCATTGAGCTTGTTCTACCATTCAGTTAGATCGTGACATGTTAGATCAGTAACAACTCCATGTGCATTGTTTGGTTCTGGAAATCTTGATACTCTTACCTAATAAAAATCCAACAGTCTCAGTTTAGAAGCATTCAGATGCTTCCCAGTCTCAGCAACATTTCTAGTGAGATCTCCACTAACGTCTCTTTGAGAGAAATGCCACCAGAATTGGCCTTGCTTCAGTTTAGATGTTATCCCTCTTTGGTGATTTCTCCAGCAGGGAAAGTGGTTTCACTTGACCAACTATATTAACTCCTCATCTCACACATCTCAATAATGTCAGGATAACTAACTGTAGTAAAGCCTTGTACTCAGCACCACCGCTTGTGAATTTCCCACACTTCATGAACAGTCATTGTTCTGAAAAGTTAATTCTGTTTCTCTCTCTACAAGTGCTGTCTGACCTGCTAAGTATCTGCATAATATTCTGTTTTATTCAATACTTCCATCACCTGTGCTTTTTTTTTGCTTTTAGGGATTGTTACCCAGTGATCAGGAGCCCTGATTGATATTTCTGCTCATTAACCCAGAGAAGTTGGAGCCAGCAGTAACACTCCTCCACTACCACCCCGTGGCTTAAATACCTTGTTGTAGTGTCAGATAGGGCACATTCCTGGTAATATGGTACAGAAATGGAGCACATATGAACCAAAGGAAATTTGCTTCAGTTGCTTTGATCCTAGTTTTGAAACAGGAAGGCATTTTGAAGTGCCATAGTTGAGATCTGCTCAGGTTGGTGAATAGGAACCTTTGGCCCATACAGTACAAGATAGCCATATTAAGGAGGTGTGAACAAGCAGCCCACCATGGTGTGTGTGCTCTGGGATTTATGCCCGAGATTTAGTTGGACAACATCACAGTGGTCCATAAAAGGGTTCTGCCATGAGTCAAATTTACAAAGAAAAAGGAGGATTGATTGTCAGTGGGGTTAAATGAGGAAAGGTCCGAAGAGCTTGGACGCCTGCACTGAGCTGTTGCTCTGAGGTTCTTTGTCTATGCTGTAAATGCCAGGTATTGGTATTGGTTTATTATTGTCACTTGTACTAAGGTACAGTGAAAAACTTGTCTTGCAAACCGATCGTACAGGTCTGTTCATTACACAGTGCAGTTACATTGAGTTAGTACAGAGTGCATTGAGGTTGTACAGGTAAAAACAATAACAGTACAAAGTGTCACAGCTACAGACAGTAGATATGCGAAAGTCCATTCTACAATTGACAAAGCAAAGGCAAGAATTAATGTCATGGACACATTTTTAGACTCATTTCTTTACTTTTTCGAGGGTTGGTTAGGAGTGGTCCTCTGGTGCAAGAACTGGCTGCTGTTTCAGCTATGAGTACCAGACTCAGCACTCAGTTGTGACTGGACATCACGGTCAAATCCTTTGCTAGACTCCCCTAGCATTAGGAGGGTTAGCAGATACTAACTGGGAGCTGGAGCCCGAGCTTCACCCCTTCATCTCTCAGAGTCTTCAACCCTAGATTAGCACAGCGCTGGCCTGGAATCTGCAATCTCTGAGTGGCTAGTACTACAGTAACCCTTTTTGAATCTAAATGAATTTGCAGTGTGTGACTTTGCACTCTTTACTTGGATTTTGCTATTACTTTTCATATGCTAAATGTTTTCTTCCTTCAGAAATAGAGGCAGATTCGCCTGCTCCTAATCAATACAATTAGTTTTTCTTCTATATTGTTCTCGTATTTTTACCCCCCTTACACAAACACACACACACAAACATGCGCATGCATGCACATCATACAAATACATGAATAAATGAAAGTGACCTTTCAGCAGAATTAAACAAAACTTCAAGATTCATTAGCGAAATAATTTCTAGCTGATTCCTCCTTCCATCTTTCCACACTCTCCTGTGTCAGTGAAATCGTGATTAACTTCCATTTTCCAATAATTTCCCCATTGTCCATCAGTGGAAGGGGCGAGTGAGTTCTCTCTGTGTTTGACAGCTGGTCAGCAGGTGCAGCGATCTGACACACAATGGCAATTACTGGAGCATGTTGAGATAGAGAGATAAATCCACTTTTATAGATTTACTCTGTATATTCAGTTTAACTAGCAGTTCAAATAAAAATTTGGAATACAGCATGTTCATTAGGTAGGACACATTTGTTCTCTTTTTTTTGCTCCTCTACCCCTATGCAAAGTTTTCAAATTGAACTTTTGAGGTTTGTATAAACACAAAATCAATTCTTGCTTCAAAGAACTTATTTGATTGTATTGATTGGTTTGTATGGTTGACAGCACTGAGAAAAAGTTTAAAGAAGGGGAAATTCACATAATGCCCATTACAGATTCTTTAGTTAATCTTTCTGGTCTTTGTTACCCAACATTGAGGCCTGTTTTGAGGTGGAAGCCACCTGTTTGATCCCTTGATTAAAATAAAAAAGGTTTATCCATGATGTGTTATTTTGGGAACAGAAGCTCTGTAATCAACAAGTTGGTGGCTTCTCTCAGCAATGGGACACTATCCTGCAGACAAAACTATAATCTCACTATTATGGCACGGGTTTGTTTTAAAACTTTTTATAGAGTCATAGAGAGATAAGCAAGGAAACAGGCCCTTCAGCCCGCTGAGTCCGTACCAACCATCAAGCACCCAGTTTTACATTAGAATTAGAATCAGAATCAGATTTATATGTTGTGAAATTTGTTGTTTTGTGGCAGCAGTATGATGCAAGACATAAAGACATAAAAATTACCACAAATTACAAAAATAAATAAGTAGTGCAAAAGAGGAATGATGAAGTAGAGTTCATGGGTTCATGAATTGTTCAAAAATCTGATAGTGGAGGGGAAGAAGCTGTTCCTACCTTAACCCACTTCTTCCTCCCACATTCTCATCAACTCACCCCTGATTCTACCACACATTTACACACCAGAGACAGTTTACAATGGCACATTAACCTACCAACCTGCACGTTTTGGGGATTTATAAAGGACATAGATAAGAGTAGATTGTAAGAAACCTGTTCCCTAGCAGAGGTGTTTATAACCAG
>JARFYF010000069.1:11966264-11978227 GCA_030265395.1 Rhina ancylostomus
AATGGGCCAGTGTACATGCACCTGTCCACGTCAATGGTGCTGAGGTCGAGAGGATTGAGAGCTTCAAGTTCCTGGGAGTAAACATCACCAAGAGCCTCTCCTGGACAAATCACGTAGATACCATGGCCAAGAAAGCTCACCAGCACCTCTACTTCCTCAGGAGGCTAAAGAAATTCGGTTTGTTCCCTTTGACTCTCACCAACTTTTACAGATCCACCATAGAAAGCATCCTTTCTGGATGTATCATGGCTTGGTATGGTATCTGCTCCGCCCAGCACCACAAGAAAATGAAGACAGTTGTGGATGCAGCCCAGTGCATCATGGACACCAGCCTCCCCTCCTTGGACTCTGTCTTTACCTCTTGCTGTCTTGCTGAAGCAGCCGGCATAAGCAAAGACCACACCCACCCAGGACATTCTCTCTTCTCTCCTCTTCCATCAGTTAGAAGATACAGGAGCCTTAGGGCACATACCACCAGACAAGGACAGCGTCTACCCCACTGTGATGACTATTGAATGGTTCCCTTATACAATGAGGCAGACTTGTTGTGTCCTTGCACCCTACTGCACTGCACTTTCTCTGTAGCTGTGACACTATTCTGTACTGTTATTGTTTTTTCCTGTACTACATGAATAGACTCTGTACTAACTCAATGTAACTGCACTGTAATGAATTGACCTGTACGATTGGTAAGCAAGACAAGTTTTTCACTGTACCTCGGTACAAGTGACAATAAAGCTCTATTCTTGAGACAACCAAAGGTCTTGCATTGAAAGCGATAGTGGATTTTGTCATCAATGTCTGCCTTCATTGAGAAGTGGATCCTGAGGTATAGCAGACAGCTCTTATTTAACCAGGTCTCATCATGAACCATTATTGGGACAGTGTTGTACACTGGGTGCACCTTTTTTTCATGGCTATTTACAGTAAAACCCATTCCCTTGTTTGTTTCAATTAATAAGTTGAGAATGACTTGGAGTTTGGCTTCTGAATATACTCAAGTGTCATCTGTGTGTCGCAGCTCGATGACTAAGGTTGGCATGACCTTGGTTCTGGAGAGCAGGTGACGCGGAGTAAACCATTTCCAGTTATCCTGTAGATTAGCTCCATCCCAGCAGGAAGCTGGCTGGAGGTGAGGTGTAGCACTTCAGTGAGAATAATTGAGAAAATTGCTGGGGTGATGGTACAGTCTTGCTTGACAGTGCCCTGTGCTGCCTGTTGTGGACACTTTGGTTAAGATCACAGCTTGCCTGGCCTTGCTGTCAATCAAGCGGGACTCAGGAGCATTTGTCTCTGATCTGGGCCCAGTGCCTCACACTGAACCACATCTGATACCCATAGCAAAAGTCCTGATGTGAGGAATTCTTTTGGAATTGAAGGATATTCTAAAGGATCAAGATCCCAATCCTTTTTCCATGCTGGCATCCACTGAGAAAAGCGAAACACCAGAGACTGCAGATGCTGGAATCTGGAGCAACACACAAGATGCTGGGGGAGCTCAACGGGTCGGGCAGCATCTGTGGAGGGAAATGGACAGTCGATGTTTCGGGTCAAGACCCTTCACCTGGACTGGAAAGACAGAGGGGAGATAGCTGGCGTAACAAGGTGGAGGGGCGGGGAGAATACAGGGATGTTATGGGATCCTGGAGCCAAAAACAAACTGCTGGAGGAACTCAGCACGTCAGGCAGCATCTATGGAGGGAAATGGACAGTCGCCGCTTCAGGTCGAGTCCCTTCATCTGGATTTATGGGATCCTGCTGGTTCACTGTGTGCAGACTGTGTTCAAGACCTGACTGGTGAGGACAGACAGTTTGCCCACTTACAACAGCACCCTGGGCTCGGAGCGACCTTCAGAAGGTGGGTTGGAGGAGGTTAATCTCTGCAGCAGAGATAAACAATTGAAGGCCATTCCCACAATCACAGAGAAAGCAGGTGACAACATTCGGCCATCTCTGGCTGTTCCATACCTAAATGTGTTCTGTTTATAACCTTTTGTGAAGCCCTTCACAAGTTAACATAACAAAAATCAGTTCTGGCTGCCAAAAGAAAGCCTACACTTAACATAACCATCTATTTTAATTGTCTTGTCTACTCCATATTCACCTTCAGAACATGCAGAGACTTGTTAAGATGCCTCTCCTTTGCTCACTGATACACACAGACCAGAACACCAGTCTGCTTTTATACTGCTGTGTTGTCCAGTGTACAGGCTGAGATTCAATCTTCAGATAATCATAGTTTCTAATTCTCTGCTCTTTCCCCAACCCTGAATTCTTAAATCCTTTACCCTTTTCCCAGTTTCGTTCCCATTGAATCCACTTCCAAATCTCCTTCTGAGAGTTTATAACAGATTGTTTGTTGAAGCAGCAGTTCTTCAGTTAAAATGCTGAGAGAAGGGGAAACAAAAGAAAGCTAGGAGTTTCCACTGGGCACAGAGTGGGCTTCTCCAGCACCCTAATGGTGGCTTGTGGGCCATGGTTGTGTCAATGGAGATCCTAAAAGTAGAATCACTTGCCATTGATTACCACTCTGAACGTAGAGTCATACAGTCATCCAGCACGTAAACAGGCCCTTCGGCCCAACTGGTCCATGCTGACCAAGATCCTCATCTCAGCTAGTCCCATTTGCCCATAGCTGTGACACTTTACTCTGTACTGTTATTGTTTTTACCTGTACTACATCGATGCATTCTGTACTGACCCAATGTAACTGCACTGTGTAATGAATTGACCTGTACGACCGGTATGCAAGACAAGTTTTTTCACTGTACCTGGGTACAAGCGATAATAATAAACCAATACGTTTGGTCCCTACCCCTCTAAACTTTTCCCATCCACGTACCTGTCCAAGTACCTTTTAAATGTTGTTAATGTACCTGCCTCAACCACTTCCTCTGGCAGCTCATCCCATATGTGGACCACACTCCGGGTGAAAATGTTGCACCTCAGCTTCCTGTTAAATCTCTCCCCTCACACCTTAAACCTATGCCCTCTAGTTCTCGATTCCCCAGCGCTGGGAATAAAGACTGAGCATTCACCATATCTATGCACCTCATAATTTTATCTGTCTCTATAAGATCACCCCTCATTCTCCTACGCTCCGATGAAAAAAGTCCCAGCCTACTCAACCTCTCTCCATAACTGAAGTCCCTCGAGTCCCAGTAGCATCTGCTCCACATTCTTTCCAGCTTAATGGCATCTTTCCCATAGCAGGGTGACCAAAACTAAACATCTGGATTCCTCTGTACAGAACGCTTCAGACGCATAGAAGATCCAGAAGGAAAATGCCACACTTCACAGAGCTTGCAGTAAGCTATGATTTTCCTTCATTTGCAGATATTTCAATGAGATTGAACTGTGAAGCACACAAAACCACAAAGTTGTTTCCAGCCAAGCAAGAAACTAACAATGAAGAATAGGCATACAAAAACCACAAGCAAAGAGTAAAATAGCTGCCAGTGCGGCGAGCACATTCTGTGTAGCAGGCCGAGCTTATGGTGAAGGTCTCTGATCGCACATTATTCAACAGCTTAATAGAAGTTGGAAAACTACAACGACCATCACTTCCACTCAGACTAGAGGAAAAATCAGGATCAAACCTGAAATGTTGTAACTGTGAGAGGCTGCACTACCTTCTGCATTACTGTTTCGGCTGTAGTACCTTAGGGTTGGTGGAACCACCTCACTGAGACCACAGGAAAGGACATTTGTGGACTGACGTAGCGGATTGAGAGTATTTGTAAGACACTGGATCATTTTAGTAAACCATTGGCAGTCCAGTGTTTAACCCAATGGCTGCTCAGTGACCGTCCCTTCTAGGCCAATGCTGGATAATTATCTTCTGATAATAATGATGACAGGAAGTGGAATTCACAAGATTCCCCTCACTTTTCAGTAAGGAATGCAACAACATTAAACTTGCACCCACGTTACCATCATGTTCTTTTGGTAATGTATTCTATTACATTTTACATTTAAATTCCAGATGTAATAACTTCAATGATTGGAAGTAGTCATCCTATTTAACCCTTCTCCAAACTAAATATAACAAACTTACTGATTTTACCACCCAGAAACCACACTATGATTAATGATGCAGTGACATCTTTGTAATTTTTGTTTGTGAGCTCTAGTGTGAAAATCGCCAAGCTTTTTGACTGTGGGTCAAATTATTCCATGGTATTATAGAGTTGTACAGCACGGAAGCAGGCCCTTCGGCCCAACTCATCCATGCCGACCAACCTGTCTACCTGAGCCAGTCCCATTTGCCTGCGTTTAGCCCATATTCCTCTAAACCTTTCCTATCCATGTACCTCTCTTTTAACTGTTGTAATTGTACCTGCCTCTACAGCTTCCTCTGACAGCTCATTCCATATACACACTACATGTATTCATTCCAAAGATGGGATAAAAGTATTGTGAAATTTTTGCCATATTCCAGCAGTGCAGGCTGAGTCATTAAGTAGACTGAAGACTGAGATAGGTTGACCACAGGGAAGTCAAGGGTTACAGGGATCTGGCAGGCAAATGAAGTTGATGCCAATGATTGTCCACGAGCTTGTAGAATGGTGGAGTGGACTACACTGCTCCTATTTCCAATGGCATTACTGGGGGCTGGACTGTTTAAAGGCCATCATTAAACTGTCCCATCTGCCCTCTCAGTTGAACGTAAAACTATTATTTTGAAAACAAGTCCTCCCTGGTGTCCCAACCAATATTTACCCTTCAACAAATGTTAATAAAATAAATTCGGAGTACAACCAGCTCACTGATTGATGATGGCTGTACTCCAAATGGCTGCATCCTACATTACAACAGTGTTTACAAGGATACTTCAATGACTATAAAGAGATTGTGAGGTGGGGAAAGGTGTGGGGCAAGAATGGTGAAGATTCTCAGTAAGACAAGGCTTGGAAGCTTGTGGTGGAGCTGTTGTAATATCATGAATATGGTTTGGATTTCAGTCTTACTGGGCCACATTAAGATGAAAGGGGAAAGCTTCAAAGAAATGTGTAGGGCAAGTTTTTTTACACAGAGAGTGGTGAGTGCCCAGAACGGGCTGCCAGGGGTGGTGGTGGAAGTAGATACGATAGTGGTGTAAAAGAGGCTGTTAGACACCTGAATATGTAGGAAATGGAGGGGTATGGATCACGCACAGACAGAAGCGATTTACTTTAATTCAGCATAATTCTTGGTGCAGACATCATGTGCCACAGAACCTGTTCCTGTGTATGTTCTATGCTGGGTGAGTATGCTGTTAACCTGACGGGTAAATCTTGTAATCTTGTAGGTTGAAGACAGAGTGGAGCCGGCTATAATGGCCTCTGGAAAAGGAGACACAAGAGACTGCAGATGCTGGAAATCTGCAATAACACACAAAGGGACTGGAGGAACTCAGCGGGTCAGGCAGAAGCCACAGAGAAAAATGGACAGACAACGTTTTGGGTCGAGACCCTTCATCTAGGAAAGCTCTTGTTTTGTGTTCCATCCAGACAGATCACTCCATACATAAGAACATTGCAACAGAATGCAGAATATAGTGTTGCAGTTGCAGGTAATTAGCTGGAGCACTTGAATTAAACTATAACAAATTAGGATCACTTGAAGCCTTCTGCAGGATAGGAAAGACTCAGTGTACAGGAGGAGCCCACCATCTCTCCACTGGCTCTTTGAATAGGCTATCCAAATAGTCCCAGTCCCCTGTTCTTTCTCCGTAGCCTTGTACAAATGGATTATTTTGTTATTTGTATGATTTCACTTTTAATAACAATGGGTTATGTTCCTAAGTTTCCTGCAAAGTAATAGAAAGAGGTTGGTTGTTGGAAGGAGATTGAATGACTGCCAAGCTGAGCTCAGCTGGCTGAGAGGAGGTGAGGGAAGTTCAGATCTCTGCTTTGCTTTGGACCGAGGCTAATGCTGAAAATAACCATCCAGAGCAAAGCAAATTAAACTCGGCAAAGTCCGAAACCCGAAAGCAGATAATTTACCCAGCCCTCCTTGCGCAACCAAACAATGGCAGATTATCAGAGTCAGTCACAGTTTGCAGTGAAGGATTGAAGTCAGCAGTGATTTTTATAAGGAATCCTCAAATTTTTACCGAATTTTTTTTTGTTTGGTAGGGGCGGGGAGGGAGGAGGAGCAGCCATTCCCACTCTATAATTCTGTCTCTTTTTCCTTGAAAGATATAAACTTGGTGATAGTGACCCCTGCGACCTTTTGCTCAGTGTGTCTGCCGGATCCTGGCCCAAATAAACCACAACACCCGTGCCACTCTTTCCATCCTTTCCTGCCTGTTTTCTCACCTTTGATGCCTTGTTGAAGTCAAGAACCAGAATAAACATTTCTGATTGAACTGACCTGAATCATTGACTCTGTTTCTCTCTTCACAGTTGCTGCCTGACCTGCCGAGTATTTCCCCTACCTTCTGTTTTTAATTTCAGATTCGTAGCATCTGCAACATTTTGCTTCAGCTGTGTTAGGGTGAGCCCAGTGATCAAACCAATGACCTGGTAAGTCTGTACATCTTAATACTGCAAAATGAGCCAGGAGGGGAGCCTTATTTCAATAGATGTCGACTCAGTTATAGGGTTTTCAGATGTGATTGAATGTGTGATCCTCTGTCATCTCCATTACACTGAACCAAAGGTTCTCAGCAGTATGCAGACAGCAGCAGCATCAATAAATACTTTCAAAGTGAATTCATAATTAATTTTAAACACTCGATTCCATTTAATCTCCTGGCCATTGAGAGGAGTACACCAGCTGGTGTGTGGAAACTTTTAATCAAGCTAAGTTTGTTTTCCCTCTGCAATTCTTATTAAAATATAATATCTAATCTAAAATGGGATCTAACAATTTCCCACATCTGGATAATGAGACCAGTTTTATCTCGCAAACTGTTGGCTTACTTACATTCAGTATTCATCCTGATCTTTCCATGGCTCAGTTGCTCTGTTACTTACCGAGGGGTGTCTCTACATCCTGATGTTGCTGCTGTACAAAACAAAACAAAGTGTCAGACCAGGAAGTGTAGCTGTCTGCCTTCTGATGGGATCATTAACAACCCTATGCTGTTCACCTATTAATGTTTAATACTTGCTCTTCGTTCCGTTAACCTCTGAAAGAGTCAGAGGGATGGTTGGGACTTTGCACAAGGGGATGGAATGAGGGAATGATTGTGAATGATCTGAAGATTGAAGAATGGATGATTGAATGAAAGGGGGGAGTTTATTGAGAGGGAAGGCTTGGGCCCATGTATTTTCACCTTTATGAACCTAAGGTTATTTTCTGTTACATTCCTCTTCATTGGTTCCACTAATCTCAATGTTCAGGAAGATTTATTAGGATTTTAGGATAGGATAGGATATCTTTATTAGTCAAATGTACATCAAAACACAGAGTGAAATGCATCTTTTGCGTAGGGTGTTCTGGGGGCAGCCCGCAAGTGTCGCCAAGCTTCCGGCACCAACACAGCACGCCCACAACTTCCCAGCCCGTACGTCTTTGGAATGTGGGAGGAAACTGGAGCACCAGGAGGAAACCCACGCAGACACAGGGAGAACGTACAAAGTCCTTACAGGCAACAGCCGGATTTGAACCCGGGTCACCAGTGGCTGTAAAACATTACGCTAACCGCTACTTTTATAGTTAATGTCTTCAGTAACAAGCCCAGACATGACTACTGGAGTCGGTAGCATCACTCAACTGGATGAGACATCTAGAACCCTAAACTCACGATTCAGTGACATGAACTTAAATCCCACCCAGCAATGAGGGCCATCAGTTAGTTGATAATCTGGAATAAAAAGATCATGTGACCTTGAACCTAACGGACTCTGGTAAAAAAGCACATTTTGTTCACTTATATCCTACAAGGGAGGAGATCTGCTGCCCTTACCCATATGTGGCCTATATGTGACTCCAGACCTTCAACTAGTGAACAGAGGGGTCTTGGGTTTCAAGTCAAACACAGATGGAGAGGATGTTAAAGAAGGCATAAAGAAGTTTCTGTGCTGTATGATTCTATGACTCTAAAGGTTGACTCTTAACTGCCCACCAGAATGGTTCAGCAAATTCACCACATACGTGCGAGTAGTTCCACAACACTGCTTGTAAGTATTGATGCAGTGGTCCAAAGCAGCAGCCCCCTCAAAGGTAATGAAGGATGAACACCCACTGCTGGCCTCGCTCCACTGTTCCAGCTGTGGTTGAGGCTCAGAATGTTTCTGCTCCAAATTATACACCGTCTTTTGTCTCTGAGTCAGAAGAATCTAAGACCCACTCTAGGGACTAAATCTACGGTGACATCCCTGTCCAGTACTGAAGGAGTAATGTTCTGCTCCGTGACATTTGTAGGCAGTGATAATCTGAGGTCAAGAACAACACTGTTGGAGGAACTCAATGAGTCAGGCAGCATCTGTGGAGTGAAATGGACAGTTGACGTTTTGGGTCGAGACCCTTCGTCAGTCTGAGGTCACAGGAGGTGCTGCCTCAAGAAGGCAAAATCCATCTTCAAAGATTCCCATCATCTGGGCCATGCCATTTTCTTGCAGCTCCCATCAGGCAGGAGGTATAGAAGCCTGAAGTTCCACACCACCAGGTTCAGGAACAGCTACTTTCCTTCAGTCATTTGGTTCTTGAACCGACCTGCACAACCCTAATCACTGCCTCAGTATAGCAACACTGTGACCACTTTGCACTACAATGGACATACTTTTTTGTTCTAATTATATTCTTTCTTGTAAAAATTGTGCATAATTTATGCTTAATTTATGTTTTTCTTGCGAATGCTTCTTATCTGATGCTGTATGCCTGTGATGCTGCTGCAAGTAAGCTTTTCATTGCACCTATGCACACATGGACTTGTGCACATGACAATAAACCTGAATTTGACTCTTTGACCTCTCTTCAGTGGATGGAAAAAGTCAGTGGTCGCATCATGAAGAGAAACAGGGTATTTAACCATAACATCCTGCCCAATTTGGTTCCTGAAGCAACAGCATGAAAGCAGCTGGTCCTTTGCTGTTTGTGGGATCTTGCTGTGCATAGATTAACTACTGCCTTTCTGACATTGTAACAGTTCAAAAAAGGATGTTGGAAGCTCTTTGAGGTCTATCTTTGGAGGGTCATGATAAACTGAGCAGAAATGCAAACCTGGCTCTTACCACACAGCCCAGGTGACAATCGATGAGAAAACCAAGGCATCTGGTTATTGAGAGTCACCATTGCTGATCAAGTCTTAAATTGGTATTGGTATTGGTTTATTATTGTCACTTGTGCCGAGGTACAGTGAAAAGTTTGTCGTACAAACCGATTGTACAGGTCAATTCATTACACAGTGCAGTTACATTGAGTTAGTACAGGGTGCATTGATGTAGTACAGGTGAAAACAATAACAGTACAGAGTAAAGTGTCACAGCTACAGTGAAAGTGCAGTGCAATAAGGTGCAAGGTCACAACAAGGTAGATTGTGAGGTCAATAGTCTTATCACAGTATTTTCTGTGATACTTATTCTCTGACACTGCAAACTGTTGGATCCCATTTTTTTATTCAGAATGAGTTAAGTTGGAAATTGTATGCGGAATGAGCTGTGTTTTTAATGGTTGGGACTGTACGGGTTTGGGACCCCAGTTCTACTTGTTCTGAAGATCTAATGAGCCAATGTTCTTCCGAAACCCAACAAGGAAATAACACTTCTTGCAGCGAAGAGAAGTCCATCAACCAGACTTGCATTGTTCCATTGTGTCGAAAAACATGTGCACGATTGTTTGCCAGTGCTGGTGAAATAGAATGGACGGACTTTTCCTTGCATACAGACCGTTCCTTTATTATTAATTGAAACAGGAATCTTGCCGGAGAGAGGACGGAGGAGGGGGAGGGCAGAGAGCATCCTGCAGTGGGACATGAGATCAGAATAGGAGCTGGGCCAACCGTGGATAATGCACGGAATCCACCGCTTTCGATGACTTCACCCGTTTACACACAGTAAGCGTTGCTTGGTTTACTGGCCCCACACAGGTCTGAATAAACACCATTACATAACGCCTCCTATCATTTCTCCAGAAGCACTTAAATCCGGTTTGTCAATAACCTGTTAGTAATGGATTTAAAAAAATAAAATGTACTATATTCGCTTGTCAGGGGCATGGATTGCACCCTCTCACTCTCTGACCGCACCACACTGAATGCGGATCGCAAAGACAGGCCACTCGGCCCCTTTGGTCCAGTCTGGCGCACACAAGCCTCCCCCACCTTTCTCCCAGCTTTCCATTCTCCTCCGGCCGAGAGGTCCACCTGCCCACCACCCTCCGGCGTGAGATTTCTCCCGAGTCCCTTATTGTTAGTGACTCTTAAAGATTTCCACCAGGTGGGACCCCGGCCTCCGCTTTTCTATCGTCTCTCGCTTTCGTTAGTTATCCGCACAGTGAAAGCCACGCGTTCCTGGCGGGCTTTGTGAGCTGCAAGAACCGCTGGTACGGTGGAAGTGTTCGCTGCGAAGGTTTCCTTTCACGTTGGCGAGAGTTGCAGGTGCGGTTGACCTTGGCAAACGGCTCGGCCACGTCGTGGCTGTACCTGCCTTCAAAATCCCCTTCAGATGATAAAAATGCACCTCCAGCAACACCGTTTTTATTGTCTGTACATCGTTACAATATAACTCGGTGTAATCTTTAGACAAATACAAAGAGTCATAGTATCATACAGTACAGAAACAGGCCATTCGGCCCATTACGTACATACTGCCCGTTATACCTACCTACTCTAATGCCATTTACCGGCGTTGGGCCCTTCTGTGCTTTGGCGATTCAGGCAGATGCTTATTAAATGCAACACACGAAATGCTGGAGGAACGCAGCGGGTCAGGCAGCATCTGTGGAGGGAGATGAATTGGAGGGACTCCTGATTAAGGGTCCCCACCCGAAACATCGGCTGTCCATTTCCCTCCACAGATGCTGCCAGACCCGCTGAGTTCCTCCTGCATTTTGTGTGTTACTCCAGACTTCCAGCATCTGCGGTCTCTTGTGTCTCCAGATGCTTATTAAATGTTGTGAGGGTATCTCCCTCCACCACCCCCTCAGCCTCTGTGTGAATCCCCCCTCCCCCCATCCCCTCGCAACCTCATACCTGTCACCTTAAACCTATGCCCCCTTGTCTCTGACACCCCCACCTGGGGAAAACTTGGTTACTATTTACGCCTCTGTGCTCATAATCTTGTGCATCTCTATCAGGCCCCCTCTCAGCCTCCTCCGCTCCAGGGAAAACAAACTCAGCCTCTCCAGTCTCTCCTTGTGGATAGAATCTCCTAGTAGATTGTCAGACGGGTAGATTATTGCATTTAGATAGACGGGGAGATATGCAGGCGGAGAATGGACGAATGATAGATAACGAGAGAAATAATTGGAATGAAACGCGTTTTGGATACATGTAATTGATAGATAAATATATAGGTAAATTAAATTAAATAGTTTGTTACATTTATCTCTCTGTGGTGGTGGATGTTTCTGAATGGCGTGTCTGTGTTTGCATGTTGTGTATCTGTTTATGTGCGTATTGTTTTTCTGCAAGTGTTGTGTGCGTCTGTGTTTAGATATGTCTGCGTATGTAGATGTGTGGACCTTCCTGTATTGTCTGTGTAGCGTTTATGGCATCCCAGCTCCCTGTATAATGGTTGCACTTAATCTCTCAATTCCAATCAGAGGCGCAGAATCACTGTTCTTCAAGTTTTAATCTCTACTCACGACCCTGCTGCGCTTTAATTTGACAAAGAGGAAATCAAGTCCAGCTCTGGATGAGAGCTCACAGCCGGAACATTGTCCACCTCTCTGTATACTTCATGGTCAAACCTTAGTGCCGGGGGAGTGCCAGCAGTCAGCGGCGCTGCACGGGTGGTTCAGGAGCCCGTGCGAGTCTCAAACTCTGACAAATGGACCGCTTAAAGATCGACGGGGGGGGGGGGGGTGATGCC
>JARFYF010000069.1:11992521-12016192 GCA_030265395.1 Rhina ancylostomus
GCATGCTATGTTGGTGCCATTCTTCCGGCGCTAACATAGCATGCCCACAACTTCCTAACCTGTATGTCTTTGGAATGTGGGAAAAAAACCGGAGCACCTGGAGGAAACCCACGCAGACACGGGGAGAACGTACAAACTCCTTACAGACAGAGGTAGGATTTGAACCTGGGTTGCTGGAGCTGTAGTAGCGTTACGCTAACTGCAACCCTCTAATCCCCAGGACTTAGCCTGGTGAATGCCCTTTGGACTGTCTCCCAGTGAACATTTCCGGTTGTCCACGTACCTGTCACATTGTTCTCAGATGCTGACCGACCTGTTGTACACTCCTTATATTTTCGTATTTCATTCAGCTTTTGTTTGTTCTTGAACCTGCAGTTATATTGGATGCTTGTGATGGAGATAATGCCATGTCCTATCCTACCTCCCTTCCTCCCAGATGTCGCATTGGCTGGCAGGGACGATTCTGTGACCAGTGTATCCGCTACCCAGGTTGTCTCCATGGCATGTGCCAGGAACCTTGGCAGTGCAATTGTCACGAGGGTTGGGGCGGCCTCTTCTGCAACCAGGACCTCAACTACTGCACCAACCACAAGCCATGCAAGCACGGAGCTACCTGCACCAACACTGGGCAAGGGAGCTATACCTGTACCTGCAAACCAGGCTTCAGCGGCACCAACTGTGAGATCGAGACCAACGAGTGTGAGAGCAACCCTTGCAAAAATGGAGGGAGCTGCACGGTAAGTGTCCAGTTAATTGAGGCGGCTCACTGGGCTGATCCCACCATCACCCAGTCCACTGCCAGGCCCACCACATACCTTGTCTGAAAATTAGCAGCTTAGCTCCTCATTGTCATTTTGATATTCAACGGGACTTTGTCGTGTGTAAACCAGCTGCTCTGCTTTCAGCAATAAGGTGGGAGAATGGGTTTGAGAGGGAAAAAAAACCGCCAATATTGAATGGCAGAACAGACTTGATGGGCTGAATGGACTAATTCTGCTCCTATACCTTATGGTCCTATTTAGCAGTGATGTCAGCAGTAATTCAAGTTCTCTGGTGTGCAGATGGTAACAGGAGCCCTAGGAAGGCAAAGCTTCCTTTCTCTCTGCAGAAATCATCTTAACTACTTGATGCTTCTAACCCTGGCCCAGAGGAGGAGATGAGGCTTGGGGCAGGTCAGCCATGGTCACATTGAACGGTGTGGCAGGCTTGAGGTGGCCTGTTCCTGCTCCTGTTTTCTTGTGCTCTTACTCATTTCTCTCCTGTCCCAGATTCTGGGCTGCACTTCACGTATGCTGGTTTGTAAGTGATCTGAGTAAAAGCAGGTGCTGGATTTCCAATCAGTGTAGTGCATCGTATAGGTTCTCCTGTTGAGTTAGGAGGGAGTTGGTGATCAGTGGAGTGCTGGGTTCAACCCTTGGTCTGGATTGAGTTGTTGACTGGTGTGTTGGGATGATGCAGGGCTGGAGAAGGTCACAGAGATAAGGAGGGGTGTTGCCATGCAAGGTTTTAAATATTGGAAGCATTATGTAGGGCGGTTGAGGACAGGTGTGATGAGAAACTGGACTTGGTTTAAGTTAGGACACGGCAGCACTGGATTGGATAACCTGAAGCTGGTGGATGGCCGAGCATTAGCCGAACACCAACTGTGGAGAGGACGTGTTAAGGGTTCAAATGAAACACGAGGAGAAGATCAATACTTCCAGAGCTGTTTTCCTTACGCTGGGACTGACTGGGCCGGTGGCGATGAAGCAGATCTTGGGACGGGGGCCAGAGATATGATTGTGGCCTTCCAATACTTAATGGAGAAAACTCCTACCAGAGAATGTGGACACAAGGAATGTTACTTCACCAAGTTAACAAGGTAAATTTAGATCCAGGACTTCTTACTCTTGTTTCATTCTGTCAGTGTAATTGAAAGCTACAATCCTATTTGGGAGATGCACAAAAGGCGCAATTATCTTTATCACGTTGTCCGAGTCCTTAGATAAAATAATGTGAGCGAAATGTCTGCTCAAAACCAGAAGGGGTATTGCAGCCACAAGCTCCAGTGGACATTAGTGCTGATTAGCAGAGTCCCAGGTTTGATCTCTGGTCCGTGTCTGAGTGTTCACTCTGAAACTGCAAGTCCCTCACCGCTCTCTAAAGCATCAACCCCTCACTGGGCTGCCGATACCACAGAGATGATCAAACACTGAACCAAATGGCTAAATTTTGACATGTGACATTTGTGACAATTTTGACAATGTGACCATGTGAAGGCACTGATCTAATGTGAGCATGAGCCAGCAACACCAGATTGGTGAGCAGGTTCAGTCAAGCTCATGTACTTTAGCAGTGGTTTATGCTGGAGGTGCCATGTTCTCCTTTCCCATGATGGATCATAAATGATTGCATTGGCAGCGATAAAATAATATTTTACTGTGATAAAATAAGATCCTCTTGAAACCTGCTTCTTCAACGTGATATCTCTTTGTTTTGATTCACTGCCAATTTATATCCAGTTATTCTCCTGTGAAGTCCATGAGATATTTACAAATGTTTATTTAAGATTGGTTTATAATTGTCATTGTTGACTTTCAGGCTTTTGATATTAGTAACAAGCCATCAGTTAGAGTAGGGTCAGTGAGATGTCTGTACAGATGATGAATCTTTAACGTGTGTTATTTAGAAATTGTGCTATTTTTCATTAGGAATGGCCACTAAGATTCCACATATAATTCTGGCTACTGTACAAACACCAATGAAATAAGCAGGGAAGAGCAAAACATTCCTTTTTCCTGAAGCGGTGACATTGTTCTGATCCGATATGTTCCTCGGTTGCTCGCTCTGCTTTGTTCTGCTGGGCTCCAGCCCTCTGATGGAGCCTGCTTCTGCACTCCTGTGAGCTCCCGGCTGCTCTCCATCTCACTGAATCACAGAATGGTTGCAGTCAGAAGGAGGCCATTTGGCATATTCTGGCTCCCTACCAGAGCAATTCACCAGTTCCAACCTCTGGCCCCTTTCTTCGTAGCCTTACAAATTTTTCCTCACTCTATATTTATGCAATTTCCACTTGAAAACCACATTGAAACCTGCCTCCACCACAACTGCAGACAGTGAATTCCAGATTCCAACTACACTCGACATAGAACATTTTCTCCTCATGTCACTGTTAATTCTCTTCCCCTCTGTTTTATACCTGTGACCTCTAAACCTCGATCCCTCCGCCAATGGGAACAAAGATTCCCTCTGTCCACTCTGTCCAGACCCCTCGTCTGTATCAAATCTCCTCTCAGCTTTCCCTTCAAAGAAAACAGCCTGTCTAATCTATCCTTGTAACAGTGGTCCTTCATCCTGGGATCAATTCTTGTAAGCCTTTTCTGGACGCTCGCTGCTGACTTCCTATAATGAGGTGAGCAGAACTGAACACAATTACTCCATCTGAAGCTGGGGCAATGTTTTATAAGGGTTCATCATGACTTGCCTGCTTTTATACCCTATGCCTAAAGCAAACCCCATAAGTGTGAATGCATTATTAACCACTTTCTGAACCTGTTCTGCCACTTACAATGACTTCTGTAACCATAGCCCTAGGTTCCTACACCCTGTTTAGAACAGGATTTCTTTACTTCATCTCTCCCACCAAGAAGTGTAACCTTACACTTCTCCCCATTAAACCTCATCTGCCACACATCTGCCCATTCTACTACCCTGCTGCTATTTCTCACTATCCTCTTTACAGTATCTCACCTTAGTTTTGGTGCCACCCCATTTCCCATCAAAAATCCACCCACCTCAACCCTGAAAGCTGCAAGTGATCCTTGGCAGACTTCTGGAGAGAGAGAGAGATTTGGAGTTTGACCACCCTTTGTACAATGAAAGCCTTGCCCGAATAGATTGGCTCTAATTCTGCGGATACATTCCTCTTTGTTTGTAATTCTCGGCGAGTAGAAACGTTCTCTGATCCCAGGCTCCTCGCTGTTTTACATGCAAGAGCCCAGACAATGAGTGTTGGCAGGGTGCCCGACCATGGGGTGGGGCAGTGAATGTTGACGATCTTGTTCTCATCCATAATCCGTGCAGCAGGGTCAGGAGGCTGAGTTTCCTTGTCTGAAGGCATTGGTCTGGTAATGTTAACACTGGGCCAGCAACACTGGATCAGTGACTTAACATCTGACTGAATACTTGTGGCTCTTGTTTCATCATCACAGGAATACTGGTGGACAACCAGGGGTTGGTGTGAAGGGGATTGTCTCAAAACATCACGGTGAATTGTCCTTAACAAAACCACAATACGTGGGTAAGGCTGGTTAAGGACTTCATAGCCCAGTGTGAACTATGATCATCTAGCTTTATTTCCTGACTTGCCCCTCCTCTCCATACCCTGAGGGGTTAATGTTAGCTACCAGAAGTAGTGTACAACAGGCATCGACAGAACAATCTCCTGCCATACATCCGACTGATTTTGCTTTCCACTGAAGTCAACAGGAAGGAACTTCGATCAATGTGTTTATTGAGGGTCTGAGATGGAGCTGCCTGTTTTACACCATCGCTAACACTGGAACTCACCCTGTGCCCCCCCACCCTGACATTTCTCAGAGCGAAGCAGAGAGTGTCCACGTCAGATGAGCTACGAATGGCATGTCCACACCATCACAGTGACTTCCACCCATAACTTTGTCTGACTCCCCCCACCCTCAGCCTTTGGACTACCCTCTTCTGCTCCTTTCTGCCCTCCTTCATCCCACGCCACTTGGATGGGATTACCTGAATCCCTGCAGCCTGCAACCCGCAGTGTTCACCCAGCAGCCTGTGCTGCTGACACTGGCTCCTAGTTAAGCACAGCTTAAAATGTCTCATCCCACTTTATTTCATAATTTTCTCCATCCCTGGAACTCACTAGGTTACCTGCATTGCTCCCATTCTGGCCTCTTGGATCCCAGATTGTAATCGATCCACCTTTAGCATCCGTACCTTCAGGCAACAAGGTCCCAAGTTCTGGGATTCACTCCCTAACCCTCACCCTCCACTCCTTGCTCCTTTAAGGTGCTCATTAAAACCTCCTCCTTTAACTAAGCTTTCAGTTACCCGTCCTCTCCCTGTGTCTATCCAACATCCATGCATGGGCCGTGTTTGATCATCTTCCATTGCTTTGTTCCCCCAGTGTGTGAGGGTCTAAGGATCACCTGTGGACCAGGATCTAGGTGAGCACTTTTGAACTGCTCTCTGCTTCCTGCTGAGGTAGTGCATGTATCTGACTACTCCCAGGATAGGGCAGTGTCCCAAGATAAAGACGTACCTCCAGGATAGGGCAGAGCTCCCAGGATGGAATAGTGCCCCCAGGATAGGGAATGTGTGGAGTAGGAAAGAGACTTCAGTCTCACCGTGCCTGTCCTATCATCCTTCCCTGTCTCAGAGACACTGAGGCTGATAGTAGTTGCACTTGGTTGGCTAGGTGGCACAGCCAGAGGAGAATTGAACCTCATATCTCTTTCAGTACCTCATCATTTACCACTGAACCCTCCGACTGGTCCCGTGTGTTGTAATTATAGCAGATTAAAGATGTTAGTGGGCACAGTGTGGGCCAGGCTGATTCCATGCTTGCTGTTTTAACTGCTCCTGTTTAGTTATACTCCTTCTCGTTTGGCCCCTCACTCCCCTTCCAACACTGCAATTCTGTTCACCGGGCTAAATCACAGCTTAATCTTGTTTCATTTACTTGATGACCTGGCTGCTGTTGTAGTCAGGAGTGGGAACCCTGGCTCTTGCAACTTAATCCCTTCTGTCCCTGTCCCTGTTTAAGAGATGTTCTTCATCCACTGGCCAACGCCAAGGGAAGCCTGAGAATCACACACTTTCCTCTTTTAGGTAGCCAATGTCAACAGGAGTCATTCCCTGGTGAAAACATGATCAAGTTCAAGTTCCAGCACAAGTACGGAATGAATTTTGAGCTTAACTCAGCTCTGACCTGAGACTGAATCTTCTGTTCTTCACACTTGTGTCAAGCAGCATTTGACTTATTTCCGAAAGAAGTCATCGGACCTTTTGTTTCTATTTATTTTCAGTCTGTAAATTATAAAATAAAACCTGTTGATGCCAGCTCTACAAATCAGCTCGAAGAGTAGTTCGCACTTCTAAGTACAGGTTATAGAAGGCTTCCGTTGCTCAGAAGGGTCCCTAAGTCACTTCTGCTGTGTCAGAAATGTGTTTTCTACAGTAACCATATCATATTGCTACATACACTTGCTATAATTCCTTCATTTCATTGAATATTCACCCTAATGTGACCCATAATTAAATTAATTGAATATTTATCGCATCCAGTCATTAATGAATACCATGGAACATTTGTGATTACTATCTTGAAAAATTCCTTAAAAATGTATGGGAGAATTTCCATAGAGTTGGATTTCCATAAGTCAGGTTACCATAACTTGGGGAGCCTCTGAACTGAAGACTTAACATGGTGGCCATGCCTTCACCTGGTGTGCCCCAAGCTTTGGAAATGCATCCCCCCAAAAAAAACCTTGTGCTTCTCCTCCTCCCTTTAAGATGCTCTTTAAAAAACCTACAACTTCCCTATGTGACTGTCACCTGCTCTAAAGTCTCTATATTGACCCTGTTAGAATGTTGGGCTATGTTAATGTGGAAGTTTATGTGGATGTTACTCGCTGAGCGTACAAGAATTCCATGTATGGATCATTTTTGATCTTGCTTCACAGAGGATATGAGGATCTAAACAGCAGTCATGCTTTTATTGAACTGCTTTAATACTAAAGTATGTGGTGATGAGTCAGGTTTCAACTGGTAATGCACCAGTGAATTGTACCATGGTCTTCTGCTAGATTAAAGGCCCTGTGGATATGTTGATGTTATTGTTTCTGATGGCATGTCCCTCATTAATGTACATTTTGTTAGACTTGGTGTAATCTTGGCTGTCAAGGTGACAAATGATGCTCCTGGGGAGTCAAATGCTTTCCTACTTAGTCTTCCAGATCCAATGTCGACAGGAGTCATTCCGAGGAAGAGCAAGAATTAAGGTTCCCTGCTCCAGTTCAGGACAAGATATGGAATCCAGGGTGAATTAAGGATCCAGGATCAGACCCTGGATCTACTAAGGATCCTGGATTAGATACAGGATGATTTGCAGATCCTTTACTGGGTACAGGTTGAATTAAGGGAGCTGGGATAAAGACAGAACATTAATGATTCTAACCCAAGTGCAGCCTATGGCCATGTATCCATGGTAACCAGGATCAGTTAAGGATCCAGACTCGAGTCAAAGGTCTGTGTTTGCATACACAATAAGTTAGGATGCTGAATTGGATGGGGGTTAATGATCACGGATCAAGTACTGGAACGTTTAACCTTCTCCAGTAAGTACAGATCGAGTTAAAGTTCCGGGGCAAGCAGAGGGTGAGATAAGCACTCTGTGTCACATATGGTTTGGGACAGTGATCCCACTTTGGATACTGTATGAATTAAGGATCTTGTCAAATACAGTTTAAGAAAGATCTTGGGTTAAGCATTGTGTGAGTTATGTATTGTGAGAATTGGTGACTGGATGAGTTAAAAATGTCTCGAACGAAGGATGAGTTAATGACAGGTCAAGTGAGAATGAGATAGAAGTCTTGAGCTGAGTCTGTTTCAAGTTGGATACAGGAATAATTAAAGATCCTTGTGAGAGTACAGGAGATGTTAAGGACTCTGGATCAAGCATAGGATGTACGCTGGATTTGGGTACAGGATAAGCCAATTATCCCAGGTTGGTTATTGGGAGTTTAGCTTGGATATGTTGACTGTTCCCAGATTGTGTAGGGAATCAATTAAGAATTTCAGGAGAAGCAAAGGACAGGGTATTTATTCAGTTAAGAACCACAGAAAGAGTACAGGATGAGGTTAGGAATGTAGGTGTAATAGAGAATGAGTTAATGATCCTGAACTAAGGATTTGTGAGTTAAAGGTTCCCGGCTCCCTGCTGAATGCTCCTGTTGAATCTGCCTCCACTACTTCCCCTGCATTCAGGACACTAACTGCTTGTGGCGTAAAATCTTCTCTGGGGTAGAAGATTCATTTTTTAGGATGTGGTCATCACTGCCAAGGGCAGCTATGTATTGCCCATCCCTAGCTGTCCTTAAGAAGGAGTTGGTGGTGAGCCACCTTCTTGCAGTCCTTTTGTTGAAGGTTCTCCCACCATCCCAGTGGGGAGTGAGGTACAGGATTTTGACCCAGTGACGATGATGGAGCAGCAAGACATTTTCACATCAGCACGGTGGACAACATACCAAGCGGGTCAGGTTGTACTCAAGGAGAGAGAAAAACTGAGAAAGCAAGCACATAGGTAAGGCTCCTAATGAATGATGTCATCACAGAGAGAGGTATGGTGCTAATGTATGTTAGGCGTGTGTGTGTAAAATATTGGGTGGTGTTATCCTAGTATAAGTGAGAACATTAAGGGGTAAATCACCAGGCTTAGATGGAATATATACCAGGCTGTTAAAAGCAGCAAGGGAGGAAAATGCAGAGGTTCAAAGCCAAGCCCATTTGATAACTGACCCTTGGAGACAATTCCAAGGGTCAGTCTCAGTCTTCATTTAGAAAGGCAGAGATTGATCTGAGCCAGTCACATGGATTTGTTAAGCGAAATTTGTGTCTGATTAACTCTCTTGAAATATTTTGAGGAGGGTTGAGTGTGCTTGGTGTATCTACATGGTTCTTAGCAAATCTCTTGACAAGTTCCACATGGTGGCCTGGCCAAAAGTATAAGTGGGCAGTGGGATCCCAAGGGAAAATGGCAAATTTTGTTTGAAATTAGCCCAGAGGCAGGAAGCAAAGAGTAATGGTTGAAATAGGAATGTGTGGGATTCTACTGGGCTCAGTACTTGCTCCCTTGCTCTTTGTAATTCACATTAATTATTTAGACCTAAATGTAGGGGCCTTGATAAAGGATGGTAGGAATTGTGGAAATGTTGAGGAATAAAAGGAACTTGCACATGTTCAAGGATCACAGGTGGTTCAGAAGGCATGTGGGATATATGCTTTCATTAGTTAGGGTATAGAAGATATAGAAGAACGAGAAGGGACCTCATAGAAACATTTAGAATGTTGAAAGGACTGGACAAAGTAGATGTGGCTAAGCTGTTTTCCTTAGTGGGTGAGTCCAGGAGCAGAGGGCACAATCTTAGAAATAGAGGGTACCGGTTTAAAACAGATGAGGAGAAATTTCTTTAGCCAGAGGGTAGTGAAATTATGGAATTCCTTGTCATGTACAGCTGTGGAGACCTGATCATTGGGGGCATTTAAGGAGGAGATAGATAAGTGTCTAATTAGTCAAGGTATCAAGGAATATGGGAATAAGACTGGAAATTGGGGCTAGGTAGGAATAGTTTTAGTTTAGCTCATGGAACAGACTTGATGGGCCGAATGGCCTGCTTCTGCCCCTTTGTCTTGTGATCTTGTTACCTTGTGAAGAGTAAGAAGGCTTTAAGATAACTATAAGGCATTGGTCAGATCACATCTATGTAGTGTGTGCAGTTCTGATTACCTAGACTATAGAAAGGATGTGATTGCTCTGGAAAGGAGCAGAGGAGGTTCACCAGGATGAATTCAGCACTGGAAAATTGAAGGAAGACTGGATAAGCTAAGGTTATTTGTCTTCTTTGGAACAGAGAAGGCTGAGGGGAGATTCAAATTAAGAGTGTAAAATTGTGAAGTTGGACTCTCTCTTGTTAGAGAAGATCATTCCTTGACACTTCCACAGCATGAATATCACCAGCCACTTCAGCCCACACCCGAATGTTGCCTGGGTCTTGCAGTATGCAGATATGCACTATTACCTTTATTGAGCAGCTGTAACTGGAATTGAACATGGCATAATTTAGTTGTGAACATCACCGTTTCTCACTTTGTGATAGAAGGAAGGTGGTTGATGAAGCAACTGGAGGCCACTGTCCTGAGGAACTCCTGCAGCGATGTCCTGCGACTGGATGATTGAGTTCTGACAACCAGTCACTGGAGTGATTTCCTCTTGATGATTGTTGACTTCAGTTTTTCCAGGGCTCCTTGATGTTGTACTCAGTCCCACCTTATCTCTGGACTTCAGCTCTTTGGCATATTTGGACCAAGGCTGTGATGAGGTCTGGCACTGAGTGGTCCTGGTGAGTCCCAAACTGGACACTAATGAATAGGTAATTGGTGAGTACACTTGATGACATTGTTGATGACACCTTCCATCACTTTGCTGATGATTTAGAATAGACTGATTGGGCAGTAATTAGCCAGAGTGGGCTTGTCCTGCAAGACATACCTGGGCAAGTTTCTACGTTGTGGGTAGAAGCCAGCGCTGTAACTGGACTGGAACAGCTTGGCTAGAAGTGTAGCTAATTCAGTACTGTAGTGAGGATGTTGTCTGATCCCATAGACTCTTTGGTATTCAGTGTTCACAGCTATTTCTTGATATTATAATATTAGGACAGAATAGGGGTTTATAATAGAGGCAGCACACTCCACAGCTCCAGAGACCTGGGTTCAATCCTGACCTCTGGTGCTATCTGTGTGGAGTTTGCACATTCTCTCTCTCTGACCAGGTGGGTTTCCCCCAGGTGCTCCGATTTCCCCCCATATCCCATATAAAGACGTGTGGGTTGGTGGGTTAAATGGCCGCTGTAAATTGCCTCTTAGAGTGTTGATGAGAGGTAGAAGGTGGGGAGAGTTGATGGGACTGTGGACGGAATAAAATTGGTTTGGGTAGGATTGGTGTAAGTGGGTGGTCAATGAACTGTGTAGACTTATTGGGCTGAAGGGCCTGTTTCAGTACTTTATCTCTCTATGTCCCTGTGATTTTATCAATGTGGAGTGAATTGAACTTGGCTTCTCTGACAGGGGTGGGAGTGATCCTAAAGGGAAGCTGAGATGGATTATTTATTGGGCATCTCATGGCTGCAAATGCTTCAGCGGCCACACACTGAGCCCCACCTTTGCTGAGCATGGGGATATTCTTAGATCCTCCCTCTCCTGCTAACTATTTGGTTGTCCATTCCCATTCATAGCTTTGACCTGATTAGTTGTGGGATCACTGAGCTCTGTCTATTGCCAGCCGAGTTTTGCTGCTTAACTTTGCCAGTCTGGTACCTCATTATTAGGTATGCCTGGTTCTGATTGCAGAACGGCTCTGTCAACTTTTTCTTGAACCTTTGGTCATAATGGTAGAGTAAAGGTCATGAGGTTACAGGTGAGGTGGAAAACAGTCCTGCAGTGCCTTGTGAATGTCCCATTTGTTGTGAGTCAATTCCATTGGGCACCATAGCTTCAGAACACAATGGGGAATGTCCTTAGTGTGATGATGGGACTTCATTGCCGTGGTTTTGCCAACCGTGTTGTAATCAACTGGATCTGCCACAGATGAGGATGAGGTCAAATAGGTCCATCCATTAGGTTGTCTCACTCTCTACCTGCCGCACTTGGCAATTATGTCCTTCACTCGGCTATTTCACTCAGTGGTGGTGCTACCAAGCTACTCATGACGATGGACATTGATGTCCCCTTTCAGTGCTTCTAAGTGCGGTCCAACGTGGAGGAGCACTGATTCATCAGCTGAGGGAGTACAGTAGTGGTATTCAGGAGGTTGTTTCCTTGTCCAACTTTGACCTGATGACATGGGGATTCATGGGGACTGGAGTCAATATTGAGGACACCCAGGGTTACTCTCTCTTGTCTGTGTACCACTGCCGCCACCACCTGTGTGTGTGTGTGTGTGTGTGTGTGTGTGTGTGTGTGTGTGTGTGTGTTGCCAGTGGGAACAGGACATATTGCAGTGCAAGTGTCTGGCACCTTGTGCATAAGTTATGATTCTGTGAGATGGGCTACGATTGGGACTCAAGTGCAGGATCTGCTAACAATTAGGTTCAGGCACAGGATTTCTTAATGGGTGGAGGTGAAGATTCAGGATCATTCAACTAAGGAGCTGGTACAGGATTAGTTACTGAGCACAAGACTCCTGGATCAGTTAATGACTGGGGCTAAGGTAAGTTACTGAATGGGACCATGTTACATGTTAAGCTGATGATCACGAATGATCTGTTATTACCAATGCTCTGCTACTGATTCAGTTAGGGTTCTGGGATAGGGTTAGTTAACAATAGGGGATCAATTAAAGATCGGTACACAAATACAGGATCAGTTAATGGTTCAGGATAAGTTAACGACAGGAAATCAGGATCAGCTGCTAATGAGGACTTGGATACCAGATCAGTTAAATACTGGGCTGAGTTGCAGGATTAGGGTTGTTTTCAGGAGCAGTTAATGATGGGATTTGCTGCTGGATTAGTTAATGATTGACCCTCTGATGTAGAATCAGTTAATGATCAATTTAGTATTGGCTGTTCAGAAATGAAGGCTCAAATTCTGGATCAGTTAATTAATGGGATATGGTGGAGAATTGGTTAATAGTTGAGGTTCTAACACAGAATCAGTTAATAAAGTATAATCAGGCTCAGTTAATAATTGAGATCTG
This sequence comes from Rhina ancylostomus, assembly GCA_030265395.1. Classification (NCBI taxonomy): domain Eukaryota; kingdom Metazoa; phylum Chordata; class Chondrichthyes; order Rhinopristiformes; family Rhinidae; genus Rhina; species Rhina ancylostomus. Next base: position 12,005,012 of record JARFYF010000069.1, read on the forward strand.
TTAGAAGATTAATTAATAATTGTTACTCTGGTGAAGGAATAGTCACTGATCAGGAATCAAGCACAGGATCATTTAATGGTTAGGGCATTGGTGCAGGATCAGTTGAAGATTGTGGTACATGGTGATCAGGGCTTGGGATGGGAGCTGGTACAAAACCAATTGGTGAATAGGGTTAGGTAGTGGATGGATTCAGGTTCCCAAGTGAAGTAGATGAGGGGTTAAGGATCTTAGTTTGTTTAAAAGATGAGCTTCAGATCTTAGTACTGATGTGAGTTAAGGATCCCAGATCAAGAAGGGAATGGGGAGGGTGGGGAAATTGCATTGTTGAGCACGGATGAGTTAGGAGCTTGATCAGATACTGAAGAAGTATCTGGGTCAAGTGTATATGAGAGAAACAGTGCCCACCCCACCTCCCCTCTTTTTGTCCACCTATCACTGCTCTGCTTTTTCCTCCTATATATTGGGCTTCCCCACTTCTGTCCTTAAGAAGGGTCCTGACCCGGAACGTTAACCGCCTGCTTTTCTCCATGGATGCTGCCTGGCCTGCTGAGTTCCTCCAGCATCATCGTGTTTTTCATCTTTCATGGATCAAGTGTATGATGTGCTAATGATTTTAGGTTAGAGAGAGGATGAGTTATGGATCCTTCTTTAGTTCCAAACTTTGTTAATGATGGCAGGCTTTCTACACAGGGTGATGATATTATCCCAAATTTAATTCTACAGAACTTATTTCTGGTTCAGTAATGAATGATTAAAGGATGTTATTAGTTAGAAGGATGATGTAAAGATCTCGAGGCAGGAAATGAGTTAAGAATCACTAGTCATATACAGGATAAGTTAAAGTTCCTGGACTGGGTACAGAAGGGTTTAACGATCTGAGTGCAAGTAGATGACATGGTGGGGAAAGGATCAGGGATGAGTGTATGATGAGTTAAGGATTCTAAGTCGAGGATGGGAGAAGTGAATGGTTCCATCTCCAGCTGTGCACGAGGTGGAAGGTCAGCTTCGCCATGGGTTTTTTAGGTAACTGGGTAGTCTGGGGTCATAAGGGAATTTGTTTGGTTAATGAGTAAAGGATCCCAGTCATGTCACGAGTGAATGATCCCTGCTTGATTGTGGGAGGAATTTAGGATCCTGGTTGTGTGGGATTAATAAATAATTCCAATTGTGGAATTGTAAATGGTGACCCCAGATCATGCACATGATATGTGAAGACCACCCCCCCCCCCCCAGTGGGGCAGAAAGAGTTAATGACCTGAGCCAGGTTCAGTTTGATCCCTGGTTGCTGGTCAAGTGCAGGTTAATGATCCAAGGTTGGGGACGGGGAGTTAATAAACCCGAATCATGCACAAGATGATCTGATGTTCCTGAGCCAAGCTTCCAGGACACTTTAAGATAAATAAACCAGCTATGGGTAAGAATTTCTGGCTGTGGTGCAGGAAGAGTTAAAGATCCAGGTTTGAGTGTAGGATGAGAGGCATCTGGTTAGAGGGATAACGATCCCAATTTGGTCCATGTTGAATAACAAATCCCAGACTGGCGAGAGTATAGGATTATGGGTTGAGGATCATGAGTCAAGGGAAGTGTGCATTGAGGGTTCAGAATGAATGAAGTATCTTGGATTGGTACAAGCTAGTTAACCCAGGCTGTGTGTAGGACAATCTAAAAATGTGTTTGGTTGCAGGTTTATGTGTGGCATGAATTAAGGATGTGTCGCTGGTTAGATACAGGACCAGATAATGATCCCTATAAACTTGATTTTCTCTTTGTTTATGGGATATGGATATCTCTAACAAGGCTTTTATTGCCTCTCCCTAATTGCCCTTGAGAAGGTGTGTTGAGCTACCTTTTTTAAACAGCTCTTGTCCTTCTGGTAAGGTTCTTCCACAGTGCTATTTGTGAGGGAATTCTAGGAATTAAACCTGGTGATAATGAAGTAATGGGAATGTATTTCTAAGTCAGGATGGTGTGTGACTTGGAAGGGAATCTGCAGGTAGGTCTGTGCTCATGCTTCTGCTGCCTTTGTGCTTCTTGGTGCATAGAGGTCACAGGTTTAGAAGGTGCTGTTGAAGAAACCTTGGTGTGTAACTGAACTCTGTTTTGTAGATGGCACCCACGATAGCCACTGTGTGCCAGTGGTGTACAGAATGATATTTATGAAGGTTTAGAAGACACGGTGCCAGTGTGGACTGGATGGGGTTGAGTTTCTTGAGCGTTGGACACACAAGTGGAGAGTGTTGTATCACAAGTGATGGGAAGGTTTGGGTGGTCAGGAGGTGAGTCACCCATCACAGGATACCTAGCCCGTGGTCCTGGAAAGTTTCTGGTCAGTGTTGATGCCCAGGATGTTGATGGTAGGGAACTTGGCAGAAGTAATGTTTAATGTGCTGGGGAAGTGCCACCTCTCAGCCCAGGCCTGAATGGCATCCATCTTACTGCTGGCAGGCATGGGGCTGGTTAATTTGCTTGGGACTTGCAAGTGGAATTGAACATTGTGTTCACCAATGATTGCATCCCCACATCCGACCTTCTAGGAAAGAAAGAAGGTCAATGACAAAGCAGCTGAAGATGGCTGGGTCCAGGACACTGGCCTGAGGAACTCCTGCAGTGATGTTGTGGGGATGGGATGATTGACCTCCAACAACCATGACCATCTTCCGCTGCATGAGATATGGCTCCAAGCACTGATGTGATTTCCTCTTGATGCTCGCTGACTCCTGTTTTACCCGGGTTCCTTGATTCCATTCAGCCAAATGCTTTGTTGACCTCACTCTCTCCTCCCCTCTGGAATTTGTGTGTGGGCCAAGGCTGTAGTGGGATCTGGAGCCAAGTGTTCCTGAGAAACTAGACCTTGGAGTTTATTATAGAATAAGTGCTGTTTTACACTTCCTGTTAATTTTCTCCAAATTTGGGACTCGGCTGAAGAGCCATTCAGCGGCTGGATTGGATTAATCCTACATTTTGTGAACATTGGGTAGATGCCAGAGTTGTGACTGGACTGGCACAGTTAGAGTTGGGAAGGTGGATCTATGATACTACAGTCAGTGTGAGGTCTGGTTGTGTTGCCTTTGCTCTATCCCCCACTCTTGGTCTTTTCTTGAAATCATGTAGTTTGTAATGAACCGTACTGGTGGGAACTGGAGGAAGCCAGGACAGATCAAACGTTTAACAGTTTACATAGGCCAATCCAACCTATTATCAAACTAGCATGTGGTCCCGTACAGGATGAACGAATGATCAGTGGCTAGAGCAGGATGGGTTATTGGTTGCAGGTTAGATGTAGGGTGAGCAAAGTATTTGCTTCAAAAATAGATGGTTGTAGGGAATGAGAACCAACCCAGTCTGGGATGGGATGAGTTAAAGATCCTGGGTTGAGAACAAGTTGAGCTAAGCTGGGATGTGAATTGGACAACCCTGATACATCATCCCACAAGTTCCTTGGGGCAGTGTCTTAGGCCTGACCCTCTTCAGCTGCTTCATCAATGACCTTTCTACTATCACAATGTTAGAAGTGAGCATACATTCTGTTTGCAACTCCTCAGCAAATGAAGTAGCCCATACTTGCATGTAGCAAGACTGTGGCAACATTCAGGCTTTTCTGATAAGTGGCAAGTAATGTTCACACCACAAATGACCATCTCCAATAGGAGCGAGTCTAACCTTCTGATATTCAATGACATCAGCATCACTGAGAACCCCCCCCCCCCGCCATCAACATGCTGGGGGGCACCATTGACCCAGCTGGACCAGCCACATAAATACTCTGGTTATAGGGTGTCCTGCAATTGGTTATAGGGTGTCCTGCAATGAGTGACTTGCTTGCTGATATCCCAGAGCCCTTCCACCATCTGCAAGGCATAAGTAAGGAGTTTGATGGAATAATCTCCATTCTGAACGAGTGTAGCTCCAACAGCACTCAAGAAGATCAACACCATACAGGACAAAGCAGCATGTTCGATGCGCACCTCATCAACTATCCACAACATTCATTCTCTCCATTACTGACATATAGTGAATGCTATATGTCCCATTGAATCTATCTCACTAATGTCTTGAGGAAAGGAAGTCTGCCATCCTAACCTGGACTGTTCTATATGTGACTCCAGTCCTACAACAATGTTGATTCTTAATTCTCTTCTGAATTGGCCCAGCAAGCCACTCAGGTGCTCCAAAAACTGCTACGTGCAAAATATATAACCAACGTACCAGCTAGATTCAGAGGCACCAAAGTCGCATCCAGTGTAGTTGAGAAGTACAAGTGAATGACACAGTGGTACTGCTGGTGGAGGAGCTGCCTCACAGCTCCAGTGACCTGGGTTCAATCCTGACCTTTGGAGCTGGCTTTGTGGAGTTTGCATGTTCCCCCTGTGACCACCTGGGTTCTTCACTTACCTCCCCACCTCCCAGAGATGTGCTGGTAGGTTAATTGGCTGCTGTAGATTGCCCTTGTGCTAGTGGGCTGCAGGAGAATTGGGAGTGTGATATTGGCCGAGAGAGAGAGAGAGACCAAGTTACAGGGAAATGTGAGGGAATGGGACTGATGTGAGAGCTGTCACAGACTCAATGGGCCAAATGACATCCTGCTATGGAGATGCGCACACAGGGCAACATGTCTGCTGAACAACACAACCCACATGTTAAATACTGGATCAGGTCAAAGTTTGGGAATCCTGACACGTCCAGTCATGAATGGCCTTGAGCAATTGAAGAGGCTCCAAGAATTCCCCATCCTAAATAATGATGTGGGCCAGTGTGTGGGGGTCAAAGATGGACGATTTATCTTGATGCCCTCCTGACATCAGATTCCCACCTTCAGGGAACTGGTCTTCAGGCAACTTGATTTACTTTGTTTCAAGAAAAGGCCAAGATCACTGGATAAAGCAGAGACTATAGAACGAACCAATACCCTGGCTTGTGCTCCAGAACTAGTCATGCTGCTGCAGTTCTCTTGCAACACCAGCATCTACCTGAGAACCTGGAAAATTGCCCAGGTATGTCCTGCCAACAAAAAAGTGGAACAAATCCCGTCTGACCTGTCACCATCCAATCAGTGTGCGCACAACAATGTGTTAGAAGATGTTGTCAGGAAGAACCAGCTCAACAGTGCCCAGGGGCGGCAGGGTAGCGTAGTAGTTAGCACGACGCTATTACAGCGCCAGCGACCCAGGTTCAATTCCTGCCGCTGCCTGTAAGGAGTTTGTACGTTCTCCCGTGTCTGCATGGGTTTCCTCCGGGTGCTCTGGTTTCCTCCCACATTCCAAAGACATATGGGTAGGTTAATTTGGGATTTAAAATGGGTGGTGTGGACTCGTTGGGCCGGAAGAGCCTGTTACCACACTGTAAATAAAATTTTTTTAAGAAGTCTTAAATCAACATTTACAAAGGAAGTTTTCAATGTAAATTCATCACCCTGAAATTGCACGTTTTGGCATGGAATCGTATGTTACAGAGGTAAACATCATTTATAAATATGGACAATGATTTGTAATAGAAATGTGTAGGTAAGAAGTGAGAGCTATCCAGAAGCAATATTTTAAAAAATAACTGGACTATTAAGGGATGAGGTCAGGAAGCTCTCCTTCACACAAATATGGGGGAGTTCTGGAAACCTGTATCCTGAAAAGTTGAGGAGGGTGGAAGGCAACTGAAAATTTCGAAGTTAGCACTGGTTCATTTTTGTTAGGCAAAGGACATTTGCAGTTACTTAAAAGTGGTTAGATGAATTTATGGTATCTGAATAATGGAACAGATTCAAGGAGCTGATGGACTGCTGCTTCCATATCATAGGTTCAGGCAGTTGCAAGTCTACATTTTGTTTCTATGTCCTTAAGAGCAGAATGTTGGAATTTAAAAAAAAATTAACTGCACATCCAGTTCCAATCATCCCTCACCCACATCCCTAATTCAGGGCTTCATTTAACACCACGTGAGACTGCATGGAGAAATTGGCTTGCAAATTCACAGTAATATAGGTGGATTTGTGTTTTCATTCTGTGCTGCCTTGGTTTAGGTGCGTGCTGGGGAGTCTCTGATGAAGCTGGTGTCAGACCTTAAACAGTTCCTGATTCTGAATGACTTTCCCTCCGTGAATGAAGCCATTAACCAGCGAAAGCAGCAGCTTCGGAATCTACAGGAAGAATGTGACAAGAAGCTGATCACCCTGAGAGATGAGATTGCGGTTGATCTGTACGAGCTGGAAGAAGAATATTACTCCTCCAGGTACAAATAGCACAGGACTGCCCTCCCTCAGCCTCAAACACGTCTGAGCAGCCACAACAGGGGCCCTGACATACTCCACAGTGTAACCAGTCTCACCTTCTCAGAACGTTATACATTTTTAATCCCACAACATAATATTTTTCTATCACCATATTTAACAATCTGAGGTTCTTACATTGTCATATTCTTGTACTGATTCCATTGCGCCAATGTACTTCATTAAGATGAGAAGGGGTTTCTATTTAAACTGTTTCCATAATGCTGCTTATTATCGATACCCTTATGCCATGCACTAGAAATGGAAATCTTTCTTTCTTTCCAGTATTTTATTGGCATGATTTGTGTTCTGGCTGGAGCTGTTTGAAGCACCTTTACATTACATGATCATCAGCTGACTACAGTCTCAATTGAACACAATGGCTACTTTTACAATCCTACCATTCAATGCTCATTAGCATTGTGTGGAGTCTTGCATAAGGAGGTAGGAGAAACTGTTGTGTGTTTTAACACGCTCCCTCCTTGTCCAAACTCTGCCTGATATGAAACAAATTCCTGACACACAGCTGAAAAATATTGTAAGTAAATGAAAAGTTTCTTCTGCCTCCCCACCCCCTTTCCACCATGCCCTTCAAAACAAGATGAGGTGATTCCCCATGGGGGAGCTATGGGGTGAAAATGGCCTTAGAGGAGCGAGCCCAGCCGAGGGTGTTTGCCCATCAATCAATCTTCATTCTTGGGTTCAAGGAGTGTCACTGAAACATTCCCTAATGCAACTTTGAAGAAGTACCTCTGCCCCAGCACCTGTTGGAGGAGTTTGCTTTTCCTTTTGTAGAAGGCATTGAAACTTAGAACATACCTTTTATGTGAGGCAGAAAAAAATGCTCTTTTAACGTTCCACAAACCAGTGCAATCATTTTAAAATGTTGGAAATTGGACAGAATGTTCCTGTCCTGTTTTATGCAATGAAGATATGAGAATTTTTAGAATTTTTAAAGCACAAACTGAAATTTTATATATCTCCCTAAAATATAATCTTATACAATTTATGTATGCACTACCCCTTGTTTGTCAACCTTTATACATCACACTATGTGTAACACAAATTTTATATTTTTGGGGGAGGGATGAAATCCTGTGTTTGTTTGTCTGCAGTAGAATGACATTGTGGTCATAAAATAGGCTAGTTAGATGGAACTCTCCTTTATTTCGATGAGCAGTATGTTAAAGAGCATTTGATTTAACTATAACCAATGTCACAAGACATTTTATATATAATAATCACTGCAGCAACATTTTATACAATATACATTTATATTTTGATATTCTTTGTAAGCTGTGAAATGGAAAAAAACCTTTCCTAAGTTGCAAATGTTAAAACTGAAGCGCTGAGTAATTCAGAACCTCTTCCACTCCCACACTGAACTAGACGATAAAACCAGCAGTGCTTTTACAGTGAACCTACTTTCCTTCTATATCCCATATCAGTTCTGCCAATTGCATGATTATCCTATCACTGTTGTAAGTTACTTGCTCACCTTTTCTTTCAGTGTTGTGCTGCATGTATATGTGTGGCATATCAAAGTGGTCTCATAACAGAAAATCCCATAATATTTAGTCTTCAACTAGCTGTAGAGCCTCATATATTCAATGCCCATACGAGTGTAATGCTGTTCCTACATATTGGGTTTGTCTGTACATTGTGAATCCCATGATATCACAGTGTTGTGATTGAGCATTGAACATCCCACAATATTCCATGCACAAACCACATACTTTTCTCATTATATGATTACAGCCCCTCTGCTCAGTAACTCTGCTGCTTAGCAAGTAGGGCTTTGATCATGGCCTGTTCTAGTTAGATCCAGATACTGGGCCCTGGAGCCCAAGACCTCTGTCCTGTGCTGTAAAGTACTATTGGGCTGAGAATTCCTTCTCAGCCACACAATTCCGTCCCTGGTGTGTATGCAGAATACCAGTCTCAGCCAGGAACGGGGGGGGCGTGGGCGGGATGCCACAGTCGCTCCTCAGCTAGAGAGTAGAAAGGGAGAAATCAATCACAGTTTCTTCTGATAACTGCTAGTATGACTGAGTCTTACTGGAAAGTGTGTGTGTTCATGCATACAATTAGGTGAGAACAGTATTGGGTTGAGTGGCAGTGCCACCCACAGTCAAATAAATTGTCACAAAAGATAGTCAGCGTGGATTTGTTGGCTAAAGAACCTGGTTCTGTGATTGTATGACCTTGCGACTCTATCACATCCAAAGCATGGCTGATTGGAGTTGGTGTGGGACAATGAGAAATCAGAGAACAGCCAGCCCTCTTGTATCCATAGCACAAAGAAAGCCAGCACCCTTGGGTGAAGGGAGAGGAGAAATAACTAATCAGAGTTTGAAGACTGTATGTGGAAAAAGAACACATGAAAACTTCCCAAATATCTCTGTATACCTTTTAGAATCAATGTGACCACCTCTTGCACATATTGCTGATTCTATTTCAGTGAAACATATTCCTTAGGTTTTAAAGCTTTACGTCACTGAGGCCTGTAATGGCTTAGAGCATGGACTGAAAGCATAACTTACTTTAACAGGTCCTTATGGTAGTGATGTCCAAATGAATGTTACATTTAATAATTGTCATTTAAACCTTGTGCCTTGTTCACTGTTCCCAACATTTTAAAGAAAGTTGTTTTTATTTCTGTAACTTGTTTTATTTTAAGATTTATATATAATTTAGACTGGGTGCTAATTTTGTTACATATTCCAGCATCCCACTTTAAAGATTCAACATTTTATATACTACTTAAATAAAGTTAAAACATACAGATCATTGATTTTTCAATTTCTGTGTTTCCATTTAGTGTCACACCTCACGTAATTTAAGTTCCACAAACTTTCCATCTGCCATTTGCTTTCTCTTGAATTAATTTTCTTAGAAATTTTACTTTTCTTCAAAAGACAAAGTTATTATGAAAAAGTTGAGGTGGTAAAAACACAAGCCCACAGAAATTGGGAAAGAGTCGACTTTTCTCCCCAGACTTTACTGCGTTGGCTGATCAGTTGTCAGAATAGGGATAGAGCTGCTGCTTCAGTGGGATAGTGCAGAGAGAGCTTTACTAAGTATCTAACCTGTGCTAATCTGGCTGGGGTGTTTGATGTGGCCATTGAAGATTCCTGTTTTGAAGCTTATTTTCTAACAAACAACTGACATTCAACAAGAACTTGCATTAATTTGGTGCCTTTAATGTAACAAAACGTGCCCAAGACAGATAAGGAGGTGATTTTTCAAATCTTACGCCATACCACAGGGAATGTTAGGGTAGGTGACCAAAGGTATTGGCTGCAGAAGTAAGATTTAAGGGGTGTCTTAAACTGGGAGAGAGGTTTATGGCGGAGCACTTAAAATCAGGATTGCACTGACAGCCAGAATTTGAGTAACTCAGAGAGGGCTGTAGAGTTAGAAAAATGGAGCATAAAACCACAGACGAATTTGAACAGGAGGATTGGAATTGCCAGGCTAGCAACCACTGTAGGTCAGTGAGCATTAGGAGTGATAGGTGAACAGGACAGGGTGACTTAGGATATGGGAACAGCTCTTGATAGGTGATGTAGAGAGCTTTGGAATAGTGAACTGCCAGGGAACAGAGAATAGGACAGGGGAAAATACTTGAATTTGTATTTAAGTGACACTGAGAATGTTTGTGTACCTGTCCTTGCACAGAGACCCTTACTTCAGTCCCCCAGGTCTAGCTGTGGCTCTGTCAATAGACTCTTCCTTCTGAGATGCGAGCAAAACAAAATCCATTGCAGTACTGAGGGAGTGCTGCATTGTCAGGGCTGATTTCCTTTGGTTGAGTTGCTTAACTGAGGTCTTGGAGGCCTCTTGGAAAAGGTCCTATGGCGCTGGTTTAAGGAACAGCAGGGAAACCTTGGTGTCTGGCCAATATTTATCCCTTAACCAACAAATCCAAAACATAGATTACCTGCAACGCAATAGTGGCCAACCAGGGAGCTTAGTGGGCTTAAATCCTGAGTATTATTGCTGACTAAACTTGTGGGCATTGGTGTTGTGTGTACACTAGTCGGTGAAAGTAAGTATGCAAATGCAGTGGGTGGTTAAGAAGGAAAACAGTTGTGCAAGGCCTCGGTGAGACCATATCTTGAGTACTGTGTACAGTTTTAGTCTCCCTATCTGAGGAAGGATGTTCTTGCTATGGAGTGACTGCAGTGAGGGTTCACCAGACTGATTCCCAGGATTGACTGATGCACGAAGATATCCTAGGGTAGCAGGATTGACACATAAAGGGAGATTAGGACAATTGGCTTATATTTGCTAGAGTTTAAAAGAGAGGATCTACTGAAACTTATAAATTCACGACAGGACTAGATACACTAGACCCTGAAAGATGTTCCCAATGGTAGGGGTGTCCAGGGGTCATAGCCTAAAGGTACAGGGAGGTCACGTGGGACTGAGATGAGGAGAAGTATTTTCACCCAGAGAATGGGGAACCTTAGTTCTCAGTTGATGCCGAATCATTAAATTGATTTAATAAGGAGTTGGATATAGTTCTTACGGCCAGATCAAGGGATATGAGGAGAAAGCAAGGACACAGTACTGAATTTGGGTGATCAGCTATTGAAAGGGCCAAATGGCCTTGTGTTCCTGTTTTCTATGTTAAAGGTGTTTTGTTAGTGGTTCAGCATTTTGGGAGTTCCTGAGCTGTTGAAAGGCACTACAGAAATGCAAGTTCTTCCCTTTCTTTGTCACTAACTCCCTTTATATATTTTTTTTGGTCATGCTCTTGATTCGTTCTTACATCCGTTGCTCTTCTTTCTTACGCCGTCTTTGTTCCTGGCAAGCTACAGCCTGTGGGATGGTGCTGACCTCCCACTCTGTGAAGCATACCGGAGACGGGAGGAGGAGGGGGCGGTGACGCCTGAAGAAGAGATGGCAGCGGAAGTCGT
>JARFYF010000069.1:12406077-12416595 GCA_030265395.1 Rhina ancylostomus
CATCATTAATGTAATCCTCATTGTTTACCACACCTTTCAGTTTGATCGATCTGCTCTACTTTATATTAATCAATATTCAAGTTAGCAGTAGCCCATTCCAATATTTGATGCCCAAATTTTCTATACCCATAGACCTGATTTCCTTGTTTTAATGAGTTTTAAAATCCATATTGCCACAAGTGATGAAAGCAGCAGCACAAAAACAGGCCCTTCAGCCCACTGCGTCCACACCAACCTTAAGACCCATTTTTTTTAAAACACTAATTCTACCCTAACCCATTTTATTCTCTCCACACTCCCAACAACTCACCTTGAATTCTACCATTCACCGACAAACTCGGTGCAACTTACAGTAGCCAATTAACCTACCAATCTGCACGTTTAGGATGTGGGAGCACATCTACGTGGTCACAGGGAGAACATGCAAACTCCATGCTGACAGCACCCAAGATCAGGATTGAACCCTGGTTGTTGGAGTTGTGAAGCAACAACTCTACTTGCATTCTGTCGTTATGTAAAAGTAACTCACAGGGGAAGAAAAATTAGCTTTAATCTTATGTACAGGATGATCAATTCTTAACTTTAGATGGCACATATACTGGTTGGGGCAAGATTAATTTAAACCCAAGTCGGCTGTTAAGAATTGTAATGGGATCTTTGAACTAGATTAAAAAGAATATTCTATATATTGTCACTTGTGGCAATGGAGAGGGATAGGAAGAGGGCAAGTTCTTTTGCTTCTCAACTTGAAGTGTGCCCCATTTCATTCTCCAAAACACAATTATTATCAATGCATAAAAAGATAGTTTCCCTATGAAGTTTAATAACTGAAAGGAAAACTAATCTCTTAATTCCTGTGGGGGGGTGGGTGAATCAAAATAATAACGCACAGCAGGCAAGGTTATCATCATTATCATTGATTCTGATGAGAAACACACCAAAAACTTTCCTAGCTATACAATGCCCAAATATCACACGCAGTGTTCTTTAAAGAAGATGCTGAATCAAGTGAGAACAAAGCCACCAGGCGAAACAGCTATATAATGGCTGTACCTGCAAGATCCTTTTCATTGAATTTACTTTAACTTCCATATACAAAGGATAGTGACACAATTTTATAAGCAATGCTAAGTCAACCCAACAGAGAGGTTCCTTACCCCTCGATGCAATCTGTTGCAACTGTTGATAGAGTTGTTTCAATGCAATTTCAGCACAATTGTATTTGGCCTCCCTTTTGGTGATACCTATTCCTTCTTCAAACACAAATCCATCTACAACTGCACGAAGAGAATAACTGGACATAGGAGAAGCCCCTAACAAAATACAACAGTTAAGTCAGTTTTTTCCATCAGCTTATAGAAAATACAAAATTAATATTTAAATAATACATCTAGTAGAAATGGCCAAATAATCAAAAGCCACAGGAAAAGCAGGTCATTCATCTCTTCAAATCTGTTCCATTATTCATTTTGATCTTTGTTGATCTGCATCTCAAATGCATTTTCTTGACTTTGCTCAATACACTCCCAATAAAAATGTACTGATGTCAGTCCTGAAAACTTCAATTGGACCCACAGCCCACACTGATTTGGCAAGGGTGCTCTAGATTCTTTGTGAGATATACTGTGTAATCACACTTCCAAATAGCCTGAATTTTAAAACTCTTTTCCCTTTTTTTCCTGGATTTGCCCATAGATGAAACAACTTACATATAACAGAACAACACCAGAACAGTCCCTTCACCCCACCATGTCTGCACTGGCCTTGATGCCTATCTAAACTATCTGCCTGCACGTGGTCCATATCCCTCTATTCTCAGCCTGTTTGCGTCTTTCCAAATCTCTCAAATATTGCCATTACATCTGCTTCTACCACTTCCCTTGTAGAGCAGTCCAGATACCTACCACTCTGCATTAAAAAAACTTGTATAGCACATATCCTTTGAAATTTCCCCCCCCCCCACCTTAAATCTATGTCTATGTCCTTTAATATTTGACTTTTCCCACCCTGGAAAAAAGAACTCTATCTACCTTCTCTCTGCCTCTAGGAATTTTATACACTTATTAGGTTGCCCTTAGCTCCAGAGAAAACAATCCAAGTTTGTCCAAGCCCTCCTTATAGTCAATACTCTTCAATCCATGCAACATCTGGTGAATCCTCTCTGAAGCCTCCACATCCTTCTTATAGTGTGGTGATTAGAATTGCACACAAAATTCCAAATATGGCCTAACTAATGTTTCATACAGCTGCAACATGACTTCCCGACTTTTATATTTAATGCCCCAACCAATGAAGACAGGCATGTTGTACGCCTTCTTTACCATCCTATCCACTTGTATTGCCACTTTCAGGAAGCTATGGAGTTGCACCCAATGATCCTTCTGTATATCAGAACCCAAGGGTTCTGCCATTTACTATATACTTTCCTCTTGCATTTGACCTCCCAAAATGCAAAACCTCATATCTGTCTGAATTAAACTCCATTTGCTATTTTTCTGCTTAGATTTCCAACTGAGCGACAACCTTCCTCATTATCCACAACTGCACCAATTTTTATGTCATCTGCAAACTTACTAATTAGACTGGATCACAAAAGTCCCAGCACTGATCCTTGTGGAACACCACTGTCACAGACCTCTAGTCAGACAGCCAACCCTTCACCACTACCCTCCATCTTCTATGACCACATCAATTTTGTATCCAACTTACCAACTCACTGTGGATCTCATGTAACAATCTTCTAGACCAGATACCATGAGGGACCTCATCAAATATGCTAGCAAAGTCTACGTAGGAAACATCTACTGCCCTACTGTCATCAACCATCTTCATCTCCTCAAATAATTTCCCAACCACTGATGCAAGGCTCACTGGTCTATAATTCCCTGGTTTGCTCCCATTACCCTTCTTAAACAAAGGAACAACATTGGCTATTCTTCAGCCTTATGGTACCTCACCTGTGACTGAAGAGGTTACAAATATCTCTGTCAAGGCCACAGCAAACTTCTCCTTTGCCTCCTTCAGTATACTGGGATAGGTTCCATCAGACTCTGGGGACTTAACCACCTTAAATGTTTCTCAAAACACACACTTTCTTCTTAATTTGTACATCCCATCCACTTCATGCCTGCATCCCTCCCCACTCTCCAAATAGACAATTTTAAACACTTCATTTCAATAACTCCTCAAATATTCTAAACCAGAATTCACCAAGTTTATACATGTCCTCATAATTTAATCATTTAAATCATGCAATAAAAACAGAAAGACCACTCAGAGCACATTAAATTTCAATAATCTTGCAGAAATTTGGTTCCCAAAACTGAATACAATGCTCCAATGATGGTCTTGGGAACCAGGAATCAGTACCCATGCACGAGCTTTCCATAATGTGTGTCCAGGAACACTTCAATTCTTTTACTCTTCTTCAATTCCTAGTCTTTCCATTAAAATAATGTCCGTTTCTCCAGAGATGCGTTTTATCCACATCAAACGCCATCCTCATTGTTCTACCTTCTCATTTAGCCTATCAGTCCCTACAATTTCCTGTTTCCACCCACAAATACCACTATATCTTCTAACTTGATATCTGCAAACTTAAATACATACTTGCATTTATACTTTCACAAACACTTCATAACCAATGAAATGTTTTAAGTGTAATTGTAATCAAAATTATTTAAATTCTGTGTACTTTTCACATAACTGCTTCTACAGATCTATCTTAAGTACCTGCTGGGTCCATATGGAGACCTCGCAAAAAAATTCCTTATTTCAGTATTCTAGTGACAAAAACTTGGGAACAACAATTAATAAATTCAAAAGCTCTCGTCCTCTGAACCAGAAGGCTATGTGAGTTTGCAGAGATTTAAGAATAAATAATCCAGGCTGACACCTTTAGTGCAGTACCAAGGTAATGCCATATTGTTAAATGCATCACTTTTTAAATGAGATGTTAAACTAAGTCCCAGCCTGCTCATTCAATCATCCAAGTCCAATGGAATAGTATTTGCAATTTTAAAATTCAAACAAAATATCTGAAGTAGAACACTTTGGTAAATAATGACTTAATGCAACTGCAGTTTCATCATTTGCTGCTTCTAATAATCTATGGTACAAACTAGCCATTCCTGAACTTCCCAATTGAAGTCCACTTACTTTCTCTATTACCACTTTCAAGAAATCAAACCAACTCAGATCCTTCTCTTGACTTACCATTTTTGTTGCATCCTCTATTTATCCCCTTTTGTGTGAAATTTGATACAATACAGATTTAAAAAGTTATATATTTCTATGGCTCCTCATAGTCTGGCATGGAATTATAGCGTCATAGAACACAGAAACTGGCCCTTTGGCTCACCCTCCATGCTGAACATTTTACCCATCTACACTAATCCCATCTGACTACATTATGACTGAATCTTCAATGAGTCCACATTGTCCATCACTCATTATGTTTCTCTGGATCTCTCAGTCTGCTTGATTTCTACTTTGCCTCACATCTTATGTCAATCATTTTTTTGGGCTTGGTATTTTCTCTCATCTATTTATTGACTATAGTTGTTTAACTAGACAACTGGAGCCTTAGCCTGTTAGTGATAATGCATTGATTTTGTATTATACCACATACGTTTTTGCCATTCAGCCCTTTAACTCATTCTGAAATACAGTTAAATCACGGTCTACCTGTACCTCAGCTCCATTGACCACCTTTCCGCTAAGTACTGCATAAAGTGCTTTTTAAACACTTCCCTGACAAATCCTCCAAATCATAAAGCAATTGCTTTAAACCTTCCATGCTCAAGCGATTACTATCAAGGTAATCTGGCCCCAATTTTAGCACTAGAAACATTCCAACACTAACATCCACCCTGGATGCTCTTTAAGGCTAATAAATCCTTCCTGAGTTGTGGAGTCCAATATTAGTTCCCTAGCTGTGGGTTTAGGCAACTGTAGCTTAAGCTCCACCCTTTAGCACTACATTCCCCTTATAATGACTGATAATCCACTAGACTTTGTACTTGTTACTAGGTTCAGGAATTTCTGTACATAATCTCTTAAATCCTTCTACTCCTCCACGTAATCTCTGGGAAATACTTGATCTATCTTGTTGGATCACCAGAAAATGAACATGTACATTCCATAATGAACTTCACGTCATAATTTTTCCCAGTCACTTAATCTATTAATGTCCTTCTTACAACACTACTGTCATCTACGTTATTTACCCTACCACCTAAAGTCATCAGCAAATTTGAATACATTTCCCACTCTGTGGGTTAATTCAGTAACAGTAAGAGCAGTTAACCACAAATTTTAATTTTGCATGCCCTTAACCAATAATAAGAAATTAATTGGCAATAAAGCCAGGTTTACAGTGTGATACAGTTCAATCGATTAGCCATCTAAAGCCAAGGGTTGTTTTAAATATACCTAATGCTCTATGTGATTTCCAATAAAAGGAGAAAGGATCACATGATGGTGATGGAGAGTGGCGACATTTTGCGGCCAGCTCCCAAGGGAATTTGAACTTGAAGCATGATTTAGTAGTTCCAGTTCAGTGTGCACCTGATAACAGCTGGTTGTAGACAGCAGAAAGAACAGATAGAAACAAAAAAATTCAACAACTATGATTCCTCTAAAAAGGCATTTTTAACAGAAACATTAATACCAGAA
Source organism: Rhina ancylostomus (assembly GCA_030265395.1). Lineage (NCBI taxonomy): Eukaryota > Metazoa > Chordata > Chondrichthyes > Rhinopristiformes > Rhinidae > Rhina > Rhina ancylostomus. The sequence continues at coordinate 12,411,754 of JARFYF010000069.1, forward strand.
TAGGAAAATACCCAAATTCGCCACTTCTTGAAAATGCAACTGGCATCCTTTTCGCTGGCAGAAGTGATAAAGTGCAGAAACTGGATTTATATTTTGCTCTTCAATCTCTTCCAGTAGTGCAATGAGACCATTCACATCATCAGCTTCTTTAGTCTTTGCAGGAAGCTCCTCTGCAACAAAGAACCCTCAATTTATAAAACATAACACCTTTGAAATGAACCGATTATAATTACTTTTAAAAATCAACCCTTCACACCAATCATATAAAAGAGATAAGGAACTTATGTGGAGAGAATGTAGAAATTTGAATTGCTGTCCTTAGGGTAGAGGTGACTTACTGAAGTCATACAAATTATGAGATGTTTCCCTAACTACTCTTTTACTGGAACTGGACACACATTTAAGATAATTGTCAAAAGAATCAAAAGGGAGTTGATTTTTTTTCCAAATCCAGGTTATAAATCTAGAACACAGGTTTTGAATTTAGAATAAGATATCTTAACAACTGGAAGGGCAAAGGATTTTCAAATCATAAACACTGAAAATAAAAACTGGAGACTTAAAAAAAAAGGTTAAATATAAAAGTGACAACCTAGAAATAACGAGTTAAGTGACCTTATACAATTATGCTCTCAACCTGGTCTCAGAAAGTTCAATTGCTCAATGATAATTTGAAACAGCTAATTAAATGAACATATAGGAAAAAAAAACAGGCAAAAAGGGAGCAAATTCTTTCATTTGTACAATTACTCTCAATTTTAAAAATAGTCTTAAAACAAATTTAAACTATGTAAAGCTTGTTGAACTAGTAATTTATTTAGATTATTAGTGATCTAATAATCTACAACTATTTAAACAATGGCTGATAGTTTTGGTCCCATCAGGGCTATGGGACCTGGAGTTCTTAAAAAAAATCCAACTCCCTTTTGATTCTTTTGACAATGGGACAGTGGAAATGAAACTACCACCCCGCACCCAAGTCAAAAAACAACAGCAAGCTGGAAACAGGAGAAGGAATTCCAAATTCAGTGAGAGAACTACCAAAATGGAGTGAGCTATGTTGTGATTTTTGTGCACTATCTTTCATTACATGTTGGATGGACACTATGCAATAGTGTACAGAAGGATCAAAAATCAAAGTCACAAGCAATTTGTGGAGCTGCAGTTGCCGCTCAGTCCTTACTACATTTCTACTTCAAAAACATTATGCATTTCATATGCAAATAAATCATATTCTGGGTAGATATACAGTTTATAGGATAACAAAATTAGTCTCACTGACAATGCAATTTATATCCAAGAATTGATATCAGTAGCCAATGACTGTGATATGTATATAATACAAGGAACTTAACTGAAGAGACAACACATAATTCTTTAAACATACTCATTTAAAAATCAGGTTACTTCAATCCTGTCACCATATCCCAGGATCATATTTCTAGATTTTTTCCCCTAACCAGATGGAATTATTGCAATTATATTATTAATGTCATGAAGCTAGAGTCCAAATAGAATGCAGGTTACCAGGCTTTTAAAGTAGCCAAATAGTCTGCATTAAACCATGTGATATTATTAATTTCTTCGAAGGTTCACAATCACAAGCATTAATTTGCCTGAAAGATATTTGCATACACTTCCACACAGGGGCTATTATTCCTCCAAGATAGTAACTTGGTTGATCCAGTTGCTTATTGTAGTTGTGACCCAGCATTCCTAGTGGGCATGAAAAGGGAAACAATGCAGAAAAAAAAGAATCACAGCTTGCACTGTGATAGATTTACAGTTCTGAAGAGCTCAGATTAGTGCCACAGCTCATCCAGAGTATTAGCAAGAAATTTACCAGATCAGCAAAAGATAAAAGGGAGGGATAAGTAATTGTTTGTTCTCAAACAATTTTTGTCTTGCTTCTCTTCAGCTTTCTCAAGACATACCACCTCCTTCCAGTCACATTCTGTATCTTTTCCTTCTTTTTGCAGTGTTACATTCTGTTAAATATTGCAGAGACTACACATTTGTTATCTCTTAGAATTTCAGGTGAGAATAGAATCCAAGATATCAGTAATTATAAATGCTGAGCAATATTTAATTTCTTCATCCTTTTCCAAAATAGTTAAAATGCCTTGTCAAGTTTATGAAGTATATCCCTTATAATCAGCTAATCCCCAGTTCAAGGGAAAGAAAGACATGGGAGAAAGGACTGGAATTGATGCAGTTATTTTTTTAAATGTCACCAGAGCTTTCACAGAGGTCTACAACAAATCCAAACTGCACCCTTGCTTTTGATTCAAAATGTGCTCCAATAACCTTGCTGAAATGACAAGTGGAGGTCTGTGCACAACATGAAAACCAGCAAAGACCTGCTAGGCTAAGTGACCTGCTTGTGCACTATAAACTAACCAACTAGTTAAATCTGTCTTCTAATCATATACCACACCTGGTTTGTCTGCATCAAAATGCATCTGACCACATTCCTCACTCTCTGATTTCTCCAAGTGAGGTTTCATTGAATCAGGAGTTGCATCGCAATCCAGGTCCATTCCAGAAGCAACTTGCCCTGTGAAATCCTCTGACTCTACGCTTGTAGTAATGATTGGCGAACTTTCCACTGAGCGTTCATTTTGTTCTGATGGGGTACATGGTACATTCCTTGAAAGTGAGGCTGCCAATCGAAGGATTCTTCTTCCCTCCTTTGTGGTCTCCCGTCTACTCATTGTTCTGAAATTTCATAAGTTATTAAGTTAATTTACATTTAAACTTCAAACAATTAAAATTTTATTCCAGTACCTAGAAGAAAAGCACCATCCACAACAATAGAAACATGAGTCAATCAGCCATGTGATACAGCTGGACCAACTCATCATGTTGTAAAGATCATTAAGAACACAGCCAGCTATAGAGCAAGGTTAGTGCAAGGGGGATCAGTAGAAACAAATTAGCTGACTGCTGGTGGCACAAAACTGGTAAACTATGAAGTATGAAAGATTCATCATCCACACAAAAATAGCTGCCTGTTTTTTTTTAAGACCTTACTCTTCCCCACAGTACACATGTAAACACATAATTTGCTCCCAGGGAAAACACAATAAGTTTCAAGACAGTAGTTAAAATGTGGAAGCCAATGATTCAGTACTGTTTTAAACTTCTACAATGCTATTTTAACCAAATGCTAACTTCAGCAAATAACTTGCTGTACAGATTACAGATGGTAATGTGTGCAGTACCACACATACATAATCCATCTCTTTTTCATCTAGTAGTCAAAAAAGCGTTGGAGGTATTGAGTTTGCTTTTCAACACACATTCTGGGTTTGGTATACAGGCCATACCCAGGTAACAAACAAGTTCTTCTTTACAGAAGTCTATAAAAGTACAAAAATACACAAAAATCATTCAATATAGTAATGATATCACCACGGTATTGAGATGAATGGATTCTAAAGCACATAAGACTGATAAAGAATAATTACTAAAAATGGAGAGAAAATTAGTTTCTGCTGTTAGTAAGAATGAACGTATGTACATAGATCTTTGGAATTGTCCATATGTCAGGCATTCTTGACCTAGAGTCGGCCTACATGAGACTAAATGACATGTACAAAAAGGTGCATCATTGTGCTCATTCAATTACATGCAATTTGATGCAACCAGATTTTTAATTAATCACCCAGCTAAATGCCAACATATCGTACAACAGAAGATCAGACAGCAAACTAGTTTTGCATGAAATCTACAGATTTTTTTTTGGAACATGCAGAGGATAATTGAAGTCATATACCAAACACGTCAAATGGATCTGGGAAGACAACAAATTCATTTTGGTAGTCACTACATCGGCTAAACTCCCGTGCACTTCTAAACTTAAAAGTTCAGGTTGTGGATGGCCATCAATATTTAATTGGCAACAAGCAGTCAGATATTTTTCCCTCCCCCAATGAAGTTCTTAACAAAGCACATTGCAAATTATTTCCCCAATCCTTCGGACATGTGCTACGTAACCTCAATCTTTCCAAACAATCCCATCCGAGCTAAATTTGAATTGGGAAAGAGATGGCAATGGGTTACCTCAAGCAAAATACTCCTATGCTCGCCGAACATTTACTATTTCATGCATTCACGCGCTTTGAAGCTGAACGCATCAAATGAAATATTTTGCTCTCTTATTTCACGATTGCTGCCTCCTCCAAAGGAGAATCCCTGCTGTCCGACTCGCCGGGACACTCACCTGAAACACGCCCTCTCAAAAGCCCGCCATCCAGAACTTTCCTGAAGCCCGCCTTCCGACGGTGTTAAGCCAATCAGCGCTGGACTTGTTGATTGACGTGAGCCACGTGATGACCGTGGCGCCTCGGCCGTGAGGTCCAAGACAACTGTGACGCATCGGTAAATTCGTTAACTAACTCCCAGGGGTTGGCAGGTGATAAGTTTCAAGCTTCAATGATTGGCTTTAGTTCATGCAGAGATACCACATAGGCGACATCATAAGGTTTTTTTAAAATTCCCACCTGTATTATCAATATAATTCTTGCACAGATTTTCCTAAAATTACAATTAATGAGGATTGAATATCCAGTAAAATGGAAACACAAGAGACTGCAGATACTGGAATCTGGAGCAACACACAAGATGCTGCAGGAACTCAGTGGGTCAGACAGCATCTATGGAGGGAAAAGATGAAGGGTCTCGACCCGAAATGTCGACTGTCCATTTCCCTCCATGGATGCTGCCTGACCCGCTGAGTTCCTGCAGCGCTTTGTGTTTGGATAAAACTTCGCCCTCTGAAAAGGCCATCTGTACATTTCTGAAATGCAAATCAGCTGATATAAGATTTAAAGTTTTAAG
>JARFYF010000069.1:12449597-12462786 GCA_030265395.1 Rhina ancylostomus
GGTTGTGGAGGTCAGATCATTACAAGTATTTAAAGTGGAGCTTTAAATGATCAGGAAATTGAGGGCTATGGGGAACTGGCACAGAAGTGGAAGATTTGAGGCCTGGGAGAGATCGGCCATGATCATAATGAATGGCAGAACAGGCTTGAGGAGCTGAGTGGCCTGCTCCTGTTCATGAAGCTCAGCTCGACGTCAAATGCAGCTTCAAGGCTGCGGTCCAGGGTCATTTCCCAGGGAGAGGGGAGTGGGAGATGGACTGATTCAGTCTTCCCAATGTATGGTTGAAGGAACCTTCTACCTGTCCTGCTATGAACTTCGTTGAGGGAGTCTGACAATCTAAAGCCAGTGGAGGACGTCAAGAGAGATGGGTAGTCACCGAAACAGGCGATTCAACATCCAGTCCCTGTTCTGCCTCCCCAACCCAGCAGCATCATCTCCTCCCATGTGTTTCTCCACCGTATGTTCATCCAATGTCTCCTCGAAACCACATTCCAACCCCTACAGGGGCAAGATGTGCATTCCCTAGGTGGAGAGATTACCCTCAAATTCCCAGAATGATTTATTGGTGACAGTCTTACACTGAGAGCCTCTGGTTATGGGCCCATTCACAAGAGAGAGGATTTCCTCTCTCGCAATCCCACCAAGCCTTTTCATAGTCTTCCATCAGATCGCCCCATGGCCTTCTCTATCCTAGGGTAGAGAGCTCCAGCAGATAAAACCATGAGCCTACTCCTGACCTCACTGTTTGATATTAAGGGGAACCAAGATAAACACACTGGAATCTGAGAGAGGAGGAACAGAGGAAAGAGCATAAAGCAAAGGAACACTATTCTCCAGATGAAACCCAGAGGCAAATAGTACTGTTCAAAAATTCAAAAACTGCAGGATGCCAGAAATCTGAAATAAAAACAGATAATGCTGGAAACACTCAAAATTGGCGTGCATCAGGGAGAGAGATATAGGGCTATCATTTCAGGTCGTAAACCCTCACCGGAAATGCGGAAGACAAAAGTTTCAGAAAGGCTAGAGGAGGGATGGATAGAATAAAGGGAATATCTCTGGTAGGGTGAGACCAGGGGTGCCGAGGGGATAAGTTGTGGTGGTCACCTGGTCCATGGGTAAATGGGACAGGGAGAGACAGGAATGTAGAAGTTGTGAAATGGGACATGCCCAGAAGGACATGCTGTGCTAATGGAGAGGGGAAAACTGAGACACTATTATAGCTTAACAGCAAAACTGGCCAGTTGTGATGGACAGAGAAAGCAGGTACCTGAAGTTATAGAATTCAATATAGAGTCTGTATGGCTGCAATGTCCCCAGAAAGACGACGGGTAACCGTGCCTCAAGCTTTGTAAGGTGGTCATAAACACAAGGTAGGTCAGAGTGGGAATGGGATAGAGAGTTTCCCCGTAGCTGCAGAGAACAAGAATGACACTACTCCCACCCTTGCACGCGAGCCCACTTACCTGGTCCGTGAGGAAGGAGGGTTTGTAAGTGCCGTCGACTGAAGTGTTGCCTGTTCCCCGCAGGGACTTCATGTGGGACACGGCCATGCGCAGGATGGTCAGCTTGTCTGGCTTGCGGGCCAGGGCGCTGCAGGTGGGCACCATGTCTGACAGCTCCGTGATGTACGCCGTCATCTTGTTCCGCCGGCGCCGCTCAATCTCACTGTGGTTCTCCCTGGAGAGCAAGGGATTGAACAATGAGAGACTGGGAACAAGAGACCTCAGGGGAATTACAAGATCGCAAGATATAGGAGCAGAATTAGGCCATCCAGCCCATCGAGTCTGCTCCACCATTCAATCATGGCTGACTTTTCTTTTCTCAACCCCATTCACCCATTTTCTCCCCGTAACCCTTAACCCCTTTACCAATCAAGAACCTAATCTCTGCCTTAAATACACCCAATGACTTGGCCTCCACCACCCTCTGTGGCAACGGATTCCACAGATTCGCCATCCTCTGGCTGAAGAAATTCCTCCTCATCTAAAGGGACGTCCCTTTATTCTGAGACTGTGCCCTTGGATCCAAGACTCTCCCACTGATGGGAACGTCCACTCCATGTCCACTCTATCCAGGCCGTTCAGTATCCGGTGGATTTCAATGAGATCCCCTTTCCCTCCCCATCCTTCTGAACTCCATCGAGTACAGGCCCAGAGACATCAAACATTCCTCATATGTTAAGTTTTTCAGTCCCAGGATTATTCTTGTGAACTTCCTCTGGACCCTCTCCAGGGCCAGCACATCCTTCCTTAGATATGCAGCCCAAAATTGCTCATAATATGCATGCATTTCACAATGTATTCCAATTTCCACAGACCTTTTCAAAAGCTTAGGACGCATCGAAACAGTTTACTTTCCTTAAATAAAGCCTAAACTCTGTTATAACAGAGTGAAAATAACCTGTCCTAATCAAAAGAGCTGCAACAGAGATGGTCGACAGTTTCCAGTTCCGAGGCATCCATGTCACTATCAACCTCTCCTGGTTCTACCACACTGATGTGGTGATCAAAAAGGCACATCAGTGTATGTACTTCCTTAGGCGTCTGAGAAGATTCAGCTTGTCCACGAGGATTCTCCTGAACTTCCATAGATGCATCCTGCGGGTTGCATCTCAGCCTGGTATGGCAACTGCTCGGCTCTGCACTATCAGAACCTGCAGGAGTGACAAACACTGCCCAGTGCTTCACAGGCTCGTCACTTCCTTCCATCCAGTCCATCTTCAAGGTGTGTTAACCCTAAAGGTATCGTCTAGGGTGCCTGCCGCACCCCTTTTCTCTCTTCTACCTTCTGGGAGAAGATACCAGAGCTTGAAAGCACGGATGTCCAAACTCAAGGACAGCTCCTTCCCAACTGCTGTAAGACTCCTGAACCAGTCACCTCTCTCACATCCCCTTCCGGTGGTGCTACCACGTTCTCCAACCCTTAACTCTCCCTCTTCCGTTATTATCACTTTACCATTTCTTTTTGCACTACTTTGGTTTGTTCTACACTTTGCACCATTGTTGTTTCTGTACGCGGCACTGTATTTACTGTTGTACTTATTATTCCCGTGTATACCGTTTACTCTGAGGTTCACGCGAGCAAGGAATTTCATTGCACCCTGGTGTGTATGACAATAAACTGATCTGAATGTGTAAATGTGAGAGTCACCTTTTGCATTAGGAAGCAGCAGTCCCTACTCCCAAACATACAAGGTATTGGTAAGATCGCACCTGGAGTACTGCATGCAGTTTTGGTCTGCTTATTTTGAAAGGTAGCGGAGACATTCGGAGAAACTTCACTTGGTTAGTTCCTGAGGCGATGTCGTTGACTAGTGAGGAACAGTTGAGCAGGCTGGGTCTGAACACATAGGGACTTAGGTGTATGACAAACTGAAACATGAAAGATTCCAAGGGAGCTCAACAGGATAGATGTTGAGATGACATTTCATTTCATGGGAATACATTCAAAATGAATTCTGAGTAAGTGGCTTGATTATGCAGCCGGCATAATCAAAGACCCCACCCACCCAGACATTCTCTCTTCTCTCCTCTTCCATCGGGTAGAAGATACAGGAGCCTGAGGGCACATACCACCAGGATCAAGGACAGCTTCTATCCCACTGTGATAAGACTACTGAACGGTTCCCTTATATGATGAGATGAACTCTTGACCTCACGATCTACCTTGTTTGACCTTGCACCTTATTATCTAACCATAATGCACTTCCCTGTAGCTGTGACACTTTACTCTGTATTCTGTTATTATTGTTACCCTATGTACTACCTCAATGCACTGTGTAATGAATCAATCTGTACGAATGATATGCAAGACAAATTTTTCACTGTACCTTGGTACAAGTGACAATGATATACCAATACCAATACAAGAGGCATAAGTAAAAGCAATCCCCAGCTACTCCAGGAGAAATAGACACAAGCTACCTACTCAGCACCAGTTTAACATGGCTATTTAAGGGCAGCATCTCAAGCCCATTGTGTGCAAATGGAACCCACCTGCAGATGGATAAGAAATCAGATGCTACATCTGAATTCCAAGGAATGTAACACCTTAAAGGGGCATGCATTTTGACATGGCAGCTTGCTGGATAGACAGGATAGAATTCTTGTTTCACAAGCAACTCATCAACCACAAAATAACTTGATTCTCAATCATGACTAAAGAAATTCTCTTGAATGAAGAGAAGAGTCCTCAATGGAACTAAGAATCCTTACTTAAGCATCATGTCCCAAGCATGGTATTATACAATGTGGAAATAATGCAAGAAAAAGTGGTGATCTCTCCAAATCATCCAGGATAGGAGAACCTCCCAATAATGTGGTATGCTTGTCAAGTATGACATTTACGATGAACTCAGCTCCATAAAGTGTTAAAGTACTTTGTGTTTTTACCATAACTGTACAGAATGCAGAAGAATATACTTTATGCATCTATCATTCCTCTGGCAGTGGTTTCTCCTTTTATCCTACAGAGCACTAAGATGGTTGGAGGCTAATCAACTCATCCTGAGGGCATTGCTGTTGGAGTTCCTCAGAGCAGTGCCTTGGCTAAATCATCTTCAGCTGCTTTATTAATCACATTCCCACCATTATAAGGTCTGAGGTAGGGATGATTTACACCTTCTTTGGGTACTTCACTACCTAATGCAACTAGACCTGAAAACCATTTGGGGATGGCTAATGGCAAGTAATATTTGTACCACAGAATGCCAGGCAATGATGACATCTAACAAAGGAGATAATGGGGACACAAGAGACTGCAGATGCTGGAATCTGGAGCAAAAAGCAAAGTGCTGGTGGTACTCAACACATCAGGCAGCCTCAGCGGAGGCAGAGGGATAGTTGATATTTCGTGTTGAGACCCTGCATCAGGATTGAGAGTGTAGAGGGGAGACAGCCAGCATGTAGAAGTGAGGGGGAAGAGTGGAACCAGGTGAGGAGGAGGATGGTGGGCAGATGGAGCCATGTAGGGGGAGGAAAGGGTGGAGGTAGAGACAAAAGCTGGAAGGTGATAAGTGGAGACAACAAAGACCTGCAGATTTTGCAATCTGAGAAGTAAGGAAGGTGATAAGTAGAACTAGAAAAGGGAGAGAGGCTCTAATTACCTATCCTAGATGTGCAGGGTGGCATTACTATTGCCAATGTCCTTGTTATCAGTATCCTGTAGAGAATGATTGGGTGGTGGTGGTAGTATGGGGTAGTCTTCCAGTTTATTGGAAACAAGCTGACCTACCGCATAAATACCATGATTACAAGAGCAGGTCAGTGGCTGGGTATCCATCAGCTGATGATTGACCTCTTTATTCCCCAAAGCCTTAGATCTGTATCACACAGTCATATGATGGAACGCTATCCACTTGATGCAAATCCAACAACACTTAAGAAGCTCAATAATTTCCAAAACAAAGCAGCTGCTTGATTGGCATCCTATTGACCACCCTAAGCATTTACTCCTTCTATCACTGGGACAGTATGACTGAAGTAAGTACAGTGTATCAAAGGCACTAAAAGACCTTTCCAAGATTTTTCAGTAGCACCTCTGAAATCCAAGAACTATACCATCCAGGACAATGGAAACTTGACTTGAAAATATATTGCCGTATCTTCATTGTTGATGGGTCCAAACACTGGAACAACTTAGCTTTCGTTATATAAACTGCAGTAATTGAAGAAGACAACTCATTATCATCTTCTCAAGGATGGACATTGTGCTGGCCTTCCAATAATGCTTGCATTACCTTAATGAAATAAAAAGGCATGTAGTTGCAACTTGCAAGAACGGGTTATGTACTGAATTCTATGACTTGTCAGTTTCTATTTGGGAGATGATAAAAGAAACAGAATGTATATGTCCAAGTTGTTTTTTTTTCCCAAATGATAAAGAAAGGCTTTAGTTCTTGGAAAAGAAAGAAAAGGGAAGATAACTGCTAACTGGGTTTATGATAATCTTTTCCTGCTCTTCCTTCCTCTCTAATTGTGTTGTTACTCACTGACAGTGAAGCTTGTTTAGAAGGATTTTATCAATGCTAATTAATCTACTGGAAACTAGATGGGAAGCCATTTCATTAGTAAACACATACCTCATCTCTCTTGGTTCGCTAGAGGATGCCTTTCACTAAATTTTCAAACAATCCAATTGATCTTAGAACATGCTTCATGATGAAGGCCATAAGACAATTTAATGAGTCTCCCACAAGCATAAGATAAGAAATAGGAGCAGGAATAGGCCATCTGGCTAGTTGAGTCTGCTCCGCCATTCGATAAGATCATGGTTGATCTGGCCGTGGACTCAGATCCACCTTCCTGCCTTTCCCCCGTAACCCTTAATTCTCCAACTATGCAAGAATCTAACTGCATCTTAAGCATATTTCATGAGGTGTATTCCAAGATGGAACCAGGTATCTCATCCATATTTACAGACTTGAACATCAGCTGGAGAAACTGTGAAGGAAGACCATTTTGTTGATCATTGCATGTGGACATTGTACCTCAGCAAAATAATAATCCTCACTGCATGATATATTTCCCATTTCAGAAATAGGGATGGGTGCGGATGCTGTTGCATGGGATAGCAACACATCAGAATCCACTGAAATTCCACTCCATTATCTGCAGAGTCATACAGCACAGAAACAAGCCCTTCGGTTCACCATCTCTATGTTGATCATCAAGTAGCTATTTATGTTAATGCCATTTACCAGCACTTGATCCGTAGCTTTTTACGCCTTGGTGATTCAAATGTTCATCTAAGTACTTCATAAATGTCCTATCCAGTTGCAGAAAAAGTTAAGCCAACAGCTTGTTCTTCTTAGCATTCTGCTTTTGGGACAATTGCCAACTTCATTTCCAAAATGCTTTTATGGACATATACCAGCTGGATGCCTTGTATCCTTCCTGAAAGAAGCACCAATTTTAAATACCATAGCAACTTCAAGGACCCATACATCACACACTACCACCAAAAATTAAGTGTACCAGAAGAATTTACATATATTAGATGTAAAGCTATTAATATGAAGGTGATGTAATCCACCTACTGTGAAGCAAGCATAGATCTGTATAATTCAATATTGATGATTGTAAATAAGCTAAAAATTCAGCGGAGAGTCCTTTCTTGGTAATCACACCATTGTATGACGATGCAGATAAACCTATAAGGTAATAATATATTACCCACAATATGGGAATCTTGCCAATCTATAAAATCATGCTGCTCAGGGTTCTGCCTGGGGAAGGAGATAAAATTGCCAAATTGAACAAATAAAGCATTGATTTTCTTCTTTCAGTATTATTGTCCATTCAGTTGGCTTATGTTGCTGATTTTCCTGTTATAGTCTTGAGTGGACGCTGCAAAATCTGGTTGTTACTTGGTTAATGACTGGCAAAGCTCTGCCAGGTGACGAATTTGGCTGTAGGTTGGTTTGGAGCATGCATCACAACTCGGTCATGGCCTCCAGACCATTAAGAGGCTACTTCTCTGATAGATCAAGTTTGAGGACATGTGACTTTAGATTCTATAATGGGAACACTGGCATAAGGAAATAGGATTGCAGAAAAAGTGCAGCTATTCCACTGAGTTTTTTCCATCTTGACGTAATGTAGCTTTTGTATGTCATTACTCCTATCTCAAACAGCAATTCCAAGGTTCTGTCTTTTTCTGCATGTAGATATATTTGCCACTATTAGTACTGTCCTATTCCCTGTGATTGTACCAGCAACTTATGCCAAAAGCCAGTACCTCAGCAAAAAGAGGTTCTCTGTAACATCTAACCTAGTTTCACCATTGGTACCTTCAGTTGTCAAGACTCTAAGTTCTGGAAATCCCTCCCTAAGCTTCTGTCTCTCTCTCCAGTGCCCTCTTTTCCCCTTTAAGACACTCTTCAGATCCTTGCTCTTGACTAAGCTTTTTGTCATCCACCCTAATGCACCTTCAGTGACTCACCACTTTGATTTGATTTATTCACTTAAAGGACGTGGGCAATGCTGGAAAAGATTGTTCATCCTAATTGCCATTGGAAAAGATGATAATAAGGTGCCTTTTTGAAATGCTGCAGTCCTTCTGATGACAATCGTCCCACAGTGTCATTAGGTAAGGATTGCAGAATTTGAATGCAATAATGAAGAAACAATATATTTTCACATGAAGGTGGTGTATAACTTGGAGAGGGGCCTGCTGTTGGTTGTGTTCTCAGGCGTCTGCTGCCTTATTGCAGAGATTGTGGGTTTAGGAGGAGTTGTTAAAGTAGCCTAGGTGAGTAACAGCAGTGCATTTTAAAAATGGTACATACTTGCGGGCTGCCTCCAGAACACACAATGCAAAAGATGCATTTCACTGTGTGTTTCGATGTACATGTGACAAATAAGATATCTTACAATAGTCACAGCCTTGCACTGATAGTGAGAGCGAATGTTTAGGGTGCTGGATGGGGTTGTGAATTAAGCAGGTTGCTTCATCCAAGGTGGCGTCAAGCTTTTTGAGTATTTTGAGTCCAGGCACATTCTACCACACTCTGGATATATTTTGTAGATGGTGGAAAGGCTTTGGGGTGTCAAAGGTGGTCATCTCCCTATACTACAGAATATCCAGCCTCTGACCTGCTCTTGTAAACACAATATTTCTATAGTTGTTTCAGGTGAGGTCCTAGTTAATGTTGACCCTCCCTGAATTATTGATGGTGGGGACTCAATGTTAGTAATACTATTGAATATTAAGGATAAATGCTATTACTGTCTTCTTGGAGATAGTCTGGCACTTGTGTGGTGTGAATGTTACATACTATATCAGACCATGCCTGAATACTGTCTAGCTGTTATATCATGTGTAAATTGCTTTATTTTCTAAGGAATTTCAAATGTTGTCTTTATATCAAGGTCAGCCACTCTCATCCTCCCTGTGTAAAAAATGTATAATCATTAGCAAACATTTCCATTTCTGATGGAAGGAAGGTCTTCATTGAAGATGATTGGGCCTTTGTGACTGCCCTGAGGAACTTATGCAACAATCTCCTGGTGCTGGGATGATTGATCTCCAGTAACTACGACCATCTTCCCTTGTGCGAGTTATGACTCCTAATGGAGTGTTTTGCCCATGATGCCCATTGACCAGGTTTACTGGGGTTCCTTGATGCCACATTCTATCAAATACTGTCTTGATGGCAAGAGCAGTCACTCTCTCCTCAGCTGTGATATTCCTGTCTTAACATTCCTTTGACATACTCTGGAATATTTTTGCTACTTGAAAAGGGCTACCTAAATGGAAGTTGTTATTCTATGCTTTCCTGTTACCTGGTTCTCTGTCTCCCCCATCTCACTCAAAAGGCTTCTTTCAGTTGGCCTGAATTTAAATCTTTCATGTTAAAGACTCCAGCCTTAAGTCTTCAAAATCTCTGATGCAGCCCAGAGTGTCTGCTATCCCTATATGGTCCTTTTTATTCCTGCAGAAATCACAGGTACCTATGGGGAAACCCAACGTGGATACTGTTACTAATGGCTCAACAAGTGCCAGAGAGTGAATGAAGGAAATCAACAAAGAAAGTATTGGAGTTACTGTAGCACTGTAAATATTATGACAGAGAAGTTTGTCAAAACTAGTCTGGCTCCACCGCCATAACTTGGTTGGAAGTGTGTTGCAAACCACAGTTATGCGGGTAGCAGAGTATTACCATTTTTTTTGCTAAGTTACAACAGGAGAGTGAGAACAGTGAAAAAGGAGTCCTGAACCTCCATTTTAAAAGGGCAGGTGCATGAACTTCTGATATCCCAGAAAGAACATGGGGTAGTGGATCACTATGGTTTCATTTAAATAAAAGAGCACATAAGTGGGCAGCTCTCACATCATGGTAGTGCAAAATGAATGTGACAATAGATGGAGAACTGGTCTGACAGATCTCTGACCCAGTTTATTCCCATTTATTGAAAGAAGTCAACTGGAAAATCAAGATTATGGTGTGAATAAAGTAACACTAAGACTGATTGCTTTCCTGAAACTATTGATGTATGTTAAATTTAATACATTATTAACACACCAGATAGTTTAGTTATTTCACAGCTTTCATTCTTACCAGAAATTCTAGCATGTGGTAGATTATACTTTCAGAACCTTGTTCACGGTTATTATGTATTTATGTTGATAATTTTTATATAATGGATATTTTTAACTATTTATCTCTGCAGATGCATTGTTTGGTACTGATTTACTTTGAAGTTGAAGCGTAATGTGGATGCGCATAGTTGCAGTCAATTCTCGCTGCCTGCCATACTAGGATGGGCAACAACCCCTGTGATGCTTACTCACACTATGGGTCTGCAGTGTAGGTGGATCATGACATCAATGCTTGTCTTACTCGGTGCTTTGAGGTGCCTATTGTAGCTAGTCCTTGTCTCAGAAGTGTACAGAAGGACAGAGATCATTGCTGTCTGGTAGACCATGAGTTTTGTGCCAGGTTTGAGGTCTTGATCTTCACATATTCTTTTCCTCAGATATCCAAAAATGTGCTGGCACACTGAGGATGATGGAGAGTTTTAACATTGATGTCTACCTTCATTGAAAGGTAGCTCCTGAGATATAGGAACTGGTCTTGATTTTCCTAGGATCTCACATAGACCTTTATTCTAAGGGGTGAGGAGGGGGTGCAGCAGGAGTGGGTTGGTAGAGGAACTTTCTCTGATATGCTTCAGTGATAGAGTCTATAATGACTTGTTGCTTGACCTCTGAACATGCATGTATCTGAGCATTGTCAGTGTATCGTAGCTCAATGACTGAAGTTGGAGAGACCTTGGTTCTTGAATGGAAGTGACATAGGTTTAACAATTTCACATTAGTTCTACTCTAGCAGGAAGCATTTGGAAGCAATTTACAAAATTGAGACAGAAATGATTGGGAAATGTGTTGGAAGAGTAATGCAGCCTTGATAACAGTCTGTACTGAAATTTGATTTATTGTGAACGTATTAGCTTAGGTCATGCCTTGCATGCCATCATATAGCAGGTGTAAGAAGCAGATGAATTTCTGCAGGCAGTCGAATTTGATAGATGGAGGCAAAGGATGTTGTGAGCTCTAAGGAGGCCATGTTGATACTGCTCCCTGCAGTTTTCTTCAAACTGATGTGCAGTGAAGATCATCTCCATTGTGCCTGTCGATGGATAGAATGCACACTACAATTTGGGGAGCAGCTCTTTGGCCATTGAGGTACACCTTGGCAAAGATTGTGGCCCACAGCAGAGAGAGCCCTTCGTAGGTAACAGAATCATATTTATCTCCTTTCTTGAAGGTGGTTTCAATTAAAGCATGTTTGAAGTTGCCTTAGGGTGTCCTCTTCCTTGATGTGGCAGATGAGATTGCAAATTTGTGAGTGAAGTTCCTCTCCACCAGGTCTTGGAACAGAAAACCATCTGCTCAGCCTTATTGCTTTTTAGTCAGCACATGGCTTCTTCAGCTTTATGTTGGTCTAGGTTGGTAGCAAAGCTGGCTTGGATAGTTTGCTGTGGGATGGAGTCAGGGACACTCGTCAAGGACACTCGTCAAGGACAGAGTTGACGTTGAGGGTTCTTTTAAATGTTCCTTCCAGTGCATGCTGACTCTCTCTCTCTCTGTCTCTCTCTCTCTCTCTCTCCTTGATGTTTACCTCTATTCTTGGATCTCACCGGGGTAGACCTTCAGTGCCTTGGCCATAAATGGTCATGACGGTGCACACCATGGATATAAGTGAATTGCTGCATCCCTTGTGTTCTTTCTATCTAGTTTTTAGTTCACTGGTTTTCTGTAGGACCCATGTCTTTGGGTGTTTATATAGTTGTTGCTTTTTTCTTGAGTTGTGGTGGTGTTTTCAAACAAAAATAAAACCTTGTTCCTGAGGTTAATTCACTCCTGAATCCTTTGTTCATTCTCATCAAACTCCATCCCCCATCAGGAAGCTCTTTAAGCCCACTGCTTCTTTCTGCAACAAAGATCCAAACAGTTCCCCTCCACCAATACTCTCAAGCACCTGGCTGAACTTGTTCTCACCCTGAACAACTTCTCTTTTGACTCCTCTCACTTCCTACAAATCAAAGTTGTAGCAATGGGCCCTAGTTGCACCTGTCTTTCCGTTGGCCATGTGGAACACTCACTATTCCAAATCTTCTCCGGTACCTCTCCCTGACTCTTTCTCTGTTACATCAACATTGTTGCTTTGGGGCCAGGCTGACAGAGGTAACAACTCAGACTAGGTTATGGTCAATGCAATAGCATTCCCAGTCATGATACATGTAATGCAAACATCCTTGCAGTTTTTTTGCACAAAGCATAACGTAATCTAACAGTGCAGTGTCTACATCTGGGGCAATGCCCTAGGTCCTACAGCTGTCTCTCTAATGAGTAGGGCTTTGGTTATGACATGCTCCAAAACATTTTGTTAGGAGGAGGACTTAATTGGAATGAGCTTACCTTACACTCTCCTAGCTAATTATGTCTTTCCAGAGGACTGTGTGTTTTTCACCCTGGCATTGAAGTCACCCAGGAAATTGAGTCAGTCTCCCTCTGGGCTGGGAGCCAGGGCTTTTCAAGGTTGGAAAAGGAATCCTTAGCTTCCAGGGTTGGGGCATGTGTGCTGATGACCACAGCACACTGGTTCAACATCAGAGTGAGCTGGAGGGCAATGAGACATTAACATCCCACAGGGAAAGTTGCTGTGGTGTCAGACCAGCTCATTCCTGATATCAAAGCTCACCCAGTGAAAATAGTGATGCTGCTTTGGTTTGTTCATTTTGAAGAAGCTGCACCCATTGCCTTGTTCTTTGTGGTAGTCTGAGAGAAGACAGCAAATTGGTGCTACACAGAGACACTGAGTGTCCCACGGGAGCCTCAACAACTCTTGTAATCCCTTGGAGGACAGATGCTGTGAGACCCTCAGTGCTGAGTCTATGAGAGATACAGCACAGAAACAGGCCCTTCAGCCCCCGAGTACACTGATCATCAAGCACCCACTTACACTAATGCTATATTATCCCATTTTTATAAATAAAATGAACATTATTCAGTCTTGAGTTTTCATGACAGATGTCTGAGCTTCCACAGCTCATACTGTCACAATGTTGAGCAAGGAGCAAGCTCACAGAGAACCCAAATGCAGCACACTGATACAAGACTGGAGACAGGATACTTCCTCAGGACAAACACAGGCAGCAACTGGAAGGAATCTTGCCTCAGA
>JARFYF010000069.1:12469607-12483731 GCA_030265395.1 Rhina ancylostomus
CCCCCACTTGTCTTCACCTCTCTCTATATGCATTATCTCCTCCATTCCACAACCTCTTTGGGAACGCTGAACTCTTCCGTTTCTGGCCTCTTGATCATTCCCAGTCTAAACGGTTCCACCACTGGAAGTCGTGTATTCAGTTGCCAAGGTCTGAAGCTCTGGTATTCCCTCCTTAAAGCCTCTCCATCTCTGTACCTTTTATCCTTGCCACATTTTCTACATTACAATGGAAGGCATACTCACAAAGGATTTCAATGACTGCAAAACACTTCACAGTGGCTTGAGATTGTGAAATCCTTTACAGGAATACAACTCTTTCTTTCCCTTCTTTGAGACGCTTCTTAAAACCTGCCTGATTGACCAAGCTTTCAGTTATCTACTCCAGTCTTGATTTTGGAGTTAAGTCTTGTATGGTACCACTCCTGTGAAGTACACTAGGACGTCTTTAGAACCGAGATGAGGAGGAATTTCTTCAGCCAGTGGGTGGTGAAACTGTGGAATTCATTGCCACGGAGGGTTGTGGAGACCAAGTCATTGGGTGTATTTAAGGCAGAGATTGATAGGTTCTTGATTGGTAAGGGGGGGTGGGGTTAAGGGTAACGGGGAGAAGGGTTACAGGGAGAATGGCGTTGAGGAAAAGAGATCAGCCATGATTGAAAGGAGAGCAGACTCGATGGGCCAAATGGCCTAATTCTGCTCCTATATCTAATGGTCTCAATGATCTTATTTTTCT
Source organism: Rhina ancylostomus (assembly GCA_030265395.1). Classification (NCBI taxonomy): domain Eukaryota; kingdom Metazoa; phylum Chordata; class Chondrichthyes; order Rhinopristiformes; family Rhinidae; genus Rhina; species Rhina ancylostomus. Next base: position 12,470,341 of record JARFYF010000069.1, read on the forward strand.
CCTCTATGGTATTATATAAAAGTAAGTTGTTGCTGCTATCATGATTTGAAGAGCAATGTTTGATTCACAGATAATAAAAATTCATCAGTCGGTAAAATGCTTGAAGAAATGAACTGGATTTTTTTTAAATGAAGCTGATTTTGATCGGTTTGCTTTTGAAGAATTTCAGAATAACCTATGCAAGGCTGAAGCTGTTTGTTTCAAAACCAAATGGGTAGTAACCATGACTTAACCGAACAAAGGGAAAAGGAATGACTGTAATGATGCAGCTTAATGCATGAGGGAAGAGTTTTCCTATATGGTCATTAAGTATTGATTTGCTCTCTGCTAATTAGTGCATCAGACACAACAAACTCATTCAGGAAAACATTACAGACGGAAAAAGATGAAGCTCTAGTAATCTCCTCAGTCTTACATAGTTCACAGATTTCATTGATTACTGGGTCAAGAATCAGTTGCAAAGTGGCATGGCTGCTCACCATGGTAACTTGGTTCTGGCCATTAATCTGCCGAGACTTGTCTTAAAGCTGGTTTGAAGATGTAAAACCTGTTCCTCAGCACAGCCGGTTCACTATCAATGCTGAGACTGCTAACGAACACTGATATTCAAATTGAGGTTCCAATCAACTTGAATCATTTGATGAATTAGGGGAAAGTCAGATTTTTCGCTGATTTATCTAAACCTAAAGGGCTATGAACTTTTTTTTTGCAGCTTCTCTAGTCTTGGGGTTCAGAACCAGCCCATAAGTTAAGATAAGATTTCTTTATTAGTCAGATGTGCATCGAAACACACAGTGAAATGCATCTTTTGCATCGAGTGTTCTGGGGGGGCAACGCACAAGTGTCGCCACGCTTCCGGCGCCAACATAGCGTGCCCACAACTTCCTAACCTGTATGTCTTTGGAATGCGGGAGGAAACCAGAGCACCCAGAGGAAACCCATGCAGTCACAGGGAGAATGTACAAACTCCTTACAGACAGCGGCCGGAATTGAAGCTGGGTTGCTGGCGCTGTAATAGCGTTGCGCTAATCGCTACACTACCGTGCCTGCCCACGGTAGATAAATGGATGCAGAGATGGGGCACATGGCTCCTTGTGACCACTATCATTCAGTAAGATCACAGCTGAACATATGCCCAAGTCTCTTTTGCTGCTTGAATCCCAGACCCTCAGTATCCAAACATCTATCAGCCTCTTTCTTGAATATGCCCAATGACTGAAAATTCACTGCGCTTTGGGCTAGAGAATTCCAAATACTTGCAGCAGATTCCATCGAGAAATTACTCTTATTCCCAGTCTTGATTGGCCAATCCATTATCCTGATGAGGTGCAGCTTAGTAGGTGAATTGGCCTCTGTAAATTGCCCTTTGGTGCCGGTAAGTAGTAGAATCTGAGGTGAGTAAATGGGAAATTGGGGAGAATAAAATGGCATCAGTGTGGGATCAGTGTAAATGGGTCCTTGATGGTCACCCTAGACGATGGGCTGAAGGGCCTATTTATGTACTTTATGACTCTAGGTATAGGCCAATATTACACATTCTCTCCTCATAGGTCAACTGCCTCATGCTCGGAATAAACTCGGTGAAACTACGCTGTACTGACTCCAAGGCAAGTACATAGCTCCTTTGGAACAGAAGCCACGTCTGTACAGAGTACTCCAAATGAGTAATCCAAAGCCCTGCTGATTGTAGGTCAAGCAAAAGAGAAATCTGCAAGGACTCACAGGCACACCAAATGTTATCAGGACAAGATTCCTTGGTGTCCGTCCCTGTCACGAGCACTTTGAAGTCATTCCCTCTCTCTCTCACACACAGAAACTGAAAGGTCTCATGCACTCACCTATCCATAGACCAGATGAAATAAATCATATATCTCTCTTACCAATTGCTCTTTCTCTTTTTTGGGAAGACAAATGAGGGTAGAACTTTCACAGTGAACAGTAGGACCCTGGGGGGTGTTGTAGAACTGAGGGACCAAGGAGTACAAACACATGGTTCCCTGAAAATGACGTCACAGGTTGACAGGGTGGTGAAGAGGGTGTTTGGCATGCTGGCCTTCATTGGTCAGGGAAATGAGTTGGGATGTTACTTTGCAGTTGTACCAGAACTTGTGTACTTGTGTTCACCTTGCTATAGGAAAGATGCCAATAAGTTGGAAAGAGGAGATTTACAAGGATCTGAGGGACTGAGTTATGGGCAGAGGTTGATAAGACTAGGACTTCATTCATTGAAGCATAGGACAATGAAGGTGATCTTACAGAAGTGTATAAAACCATGAGGGGCGTAGGTAGGGTGAATGCACACAGTCTTTTTCCCAGGGTTGAAGAATCAAGAACAAGAGGGCATAGGTTTAGAGTGAAAGGGCAGAGATTTAACAGCAACCTGAGGGGCAACTTTTTCACCCAGAGGGTGGTCTGTCTATGAAATGAGCTGCCAGAGGAGTGGTTGAGGCAGGTACATTAACAACATTTAAAAGGCACTTGGACAGGTACATGGATAGGAAAGGTTTGAGGGATATGGGCTAAACAAGGGTAAAAGGGACTAGCCTAGGTGATCATTTTGGTCAGCATGGAGCAGTTGGGCTGAAGGGTCTGTTTCCATGCTGTGGGACTCTATGACTCTATGATTCTCTCTTGGCTACATCATTTAGGCCATTTGACCTCAGCACAAGGTAGCCAAGAGAAGAGTGGGGAAGATTTTGAATTTGGATGTACTCCTGAAATCAGTCAAAAAAAGCGTTGAGAAAAAGTTGAGATAAATTGTGAACCGAGAGTCAAGAAGTAGCATCTTGAGTATGTCCAGAGATAGGTGCTTGCATCAACAACATCTGTTGAGTCTCCAAAATCAATACAAATAATACTAGTAGTTACGAAGATCATAGTGAATTCAAGACCCAGGTAATCAGTAAAACGTGTAGATGCTGTTGAAGTAAATCCTGCATCATTATTGTATGATGTATCTGACTGTGTGTACAATCTGAGAAGTACCTTAAATAAACAGGAAACATTTTTACAGCTCTCTGTGCTCCCTGCGTATTACTATGCGTGTTCCTTTGCTACAGTCTATGAACCCAGAAGGAGAATATTCATGACATTTGCTTTAATGTCACTTATTTTTTGAGAGTTTCTTGTCCTTGCACTGCAGAAACTTCTCGTTTCACAAGTACAACCATTGTACCATGCCCAAGTGAACATTTTTCAGGTCTGCAGTTTGAAGATGATAGCCTTGGGGTTATTCCACCTCAATGCTCTCTGCTCTTTCTGCATGCAAGTAAATGCACTCTCATGTCGATAAGCACAAAACCATGTCTAATATTACCCTCTGTTAACAGGAGCTCTTGATATGAACTGCAACATTATAAATGTCATCACCCAAACCCCACTTTTTTTTTATTCAGGATTCACTGTCATGGCCAACATTTATTGCCCATGTCTAAATGCCCTCAAGAAAGTGGCAGTGAGATACACTCTTGACAATTGAGTGGCTTGCTAGACAATTTCAGAAGCATGTTATCGTAGTCCTGGAAGTCAGACTCAGTAAATACTGACAGTGAAGACAGCAGAGGATCAGATAGTTTGTTTTTACATACAATAGACCAGTAAATTGATTGTTACTGTGACAGATGCAAAATACTTATTCCACATTTACTTAATAGTCAGATTTGAATTCAGCTTCCTTGGATCACTACCTCAGACCTCTGAATGACCAATCCAGCGATATAATTACTCTGCTATCACAACCAATACCATTCATGTTATTTTCCTCCCTGTCTTTTTTTGCAGGACTGCCCTGGAGATTAAGTGTTACCACATATACAGGACTGGTTAACTGCAGCAAACAAAAATTGGGGATATGGAGACAAGGGACTGCAGATGCTGGAATCTGGAGCAAAATACAACCTGCTGGAGGAACTCTTGTGGGTAGAGCAGCTTCCGTGGAGGGAAGGAACTGTCGATGTTTTGGGTCGAAACCTCACATCAGGACCAAGTTAGTCAGGGGAGATAGCCAGTAAAAAGAGGATGGGGGGGAGTGGTGAGACAGGAGCCAGAGGTGATTGGTGGACGGAGGGAGGAGGGAAGGCTGACAGGCAGATGGAGCTGGGGGGATGGCAGGGGTGGAGTTGGGAGTTGGAATTAATTAGGAATAAATGCATAATTTTCACGTTGGCGAACTGAAATAGTGGGATGCCATCAGGATCACTGCAAGGGCCTCATCTATTTATAACCATTGACTTTGTACCTAGGTTTGTTAATGATACAAAGTCAGTATTAAGGACACAAAGTGACTGCAAAGATGTATGGATGCATTAAGTGACTGTGGGAATATGTGATGTCATCCACAGACATGAAGAATAGAAAAACCCTATTATTTAGCTGGTACGAAACTATTAACTGTGGCTGGAGAGATCTGGATAGCAGGTACAGCAGGTAATTAGGTAGGCAAATGGAATGCTGGCCTTATTGCTGATTGATGGCGTATAAGAACAAGGAAGTCTCACTGCAACTTTACGCGTCTTTGGTGAGACAATGCTGGATACTCCTCATTTAATAAATGGAAATACTTGCAGCAAAGGTTCATTAAGTTGATTTCTGGGATGAGAGGGTTGCCTGATGAGGAAGTGTTGAGTGCAATGGACCTGTACACTCTGGAGTTTAGAATAATAAGAGGTTGTCTCACTGAAACATTGGATTTTGAGGGAGCTTAACTGGGTGGATGGTCTGAGGATCTTTCCCATGGTGAATGGGAGGGAGCCTAGAATTGTGGGCATAGTCTCAGGATAGGGGACTAATTCTTAAAGACTGAGATGAAGAGGAATCTCGTCCCTCAAGAGCACTGTGAAGCTTTGGAGTGTTGAGGAAACTGGGTCATTGAGTATATTCAAGGCTAATGTAGATAGATCTTAGGATAAAGGGATATTGGTATTGGTTTATTCTTATCACTTGTACTGAGGTACAGTGAAAAACTTGTCTTGCTTACTGATCATACAGATCAATTCATTACACAGTGCAGTTACATTGAGTTAGTACAGAGTGCATTGAGGTAGTACAGAGTAAAATGTCACAGCTACAGAGGAAGTGCAGTGCGATAACGTACAACAAGGTAGATCGTGAGGTCAGAGTCCATCTCATTGTATAAGGGAACCGTTCAATAGTCTTATCACAGTGGGGCAGAAGCTGTCCTTAAATCTGGCGGTACATGCCCTCAGGCTCCTGTATCTGGATTGATGATTGGTGGTTGTGCACGGGGATTTTCCCTAGTGACCTAACGGGAAACTATACTGCCCTTGTGGTACTAAGCTGTGCTGACCATAAAGCTTCTGCCTTAATTTCTGTTTAGTTCGCTAGCTTGAACAGTTTGTAAAAAGCTCAGGGTAGGGGTTAGAAAAACACAGTAAAACTCTGTTAATCCAGTATGTTCAGGATTTTGATGGTGCCGGATTAGCAGATTTTCTGGACTTCTGGATATTCTTCCAATCAATACTCGAAAATTTTTAATTTCACTTACAGTACAGTAAAATTTCCAGTAAGTTTCAAGGGAGCACGAGAAATCAGGCCCTTCTGAGTTCAATGGAAGCTTTGGAAACAACAAAGTGTGTTTCAAAGGCTACAGGAAATAAGGTCCTGGTGAATTTAAAGGGAGCATGAAAACTGGGGCGCCAGTGAGTTTAAAGGGAACATGGGAATCAGGACTCAGTGAGCCAAATACCAAACCACTGGGGTTTTGAACAATTGAATAGTGGATTATCAGACTTTTATTGTAACACAAGCATGGAAAGCACTCCCATTAGGTGTGTAATTACCAGAATTCCTATACATCTACTTGTTTGGTGAATAAAAGATCAGCTCACTGTGACTTTTTTTTTGAACTGTCCACCAATATTTACTGCCTAACCTAATGTATAACAAATGGCTGTAGGCATGGGTACCAGAGGGCTATTTTCACCCATTGCATTACACTGTAATGCGGATCAGTATCATCTGAAAAGGAGAGAAGAAATTCGAAGAGTAAAACAGAAACACATATCAAGCAGCCTTATAGTTCAGCAGTGCTTCCCAATTCTGACCTGATAGGTTAACTCTATTTCCATCTCTATAGATGCTGCCTATCTGCTGAGTACTTCCAGCATTTTCTGTTGTTATTTCAGATTTCAAGAGTTCACGGTGTTTTGCTTTTATGTGATTGTAACCCAGGATATAAAAAATTGCTACGGATTTGACTTGAGCATTGACGTCATTCAACTCTTTACTTAGCTCAAGGAAGACTCAGTTGTTGCCAATCAGACCATGAAAATGTGCAAGAAATTAAAGCAGGTGATGTACTGAAGCTGGGAAAAGAAGAGCAGTTTCCACATTCACCTCCAATGACCATACACCCTGGAGTTTCTATATTTCACACTGATCCCTTCCTTCCTAGTTAGAGAAGCCTGTGGAAGTTGGTGGCTAGCCTGGTTAGTGTTTTTTAAATTGTAAATGCATGAAATCATTGTAGCTCAGGATGCAAGTTATACTTATGTTTACCCTCCTGGGAAGCACTGAATAGAAGTGGAAGAATGCCCAAAGTTGTGACGTAGTTCCATGCCTAATTAAAGCCTATTATTAAACCAGTATTGGCAGAGGTGTGAGCCATACATAGGTCCCAAAGGTAACCTCTGTTTGGATGAGGAGTTTGAGTTATTTTTAATGTATTCATTTTTGGGAGTATGGTTTTTTGTTGGTGAGTGGAGCATTTATTGTAGCCTTCTTGGATTGCTGCAGTCCTTCTGGTGAAGGTACTCCCATAGTCCTGGGGAAGCGAGTCCAAGGGTTTGGAGCTAGTGACAATGAAGGAACAGTAACATAAATCCAAAGGAGGATGGTGTGTGACTTGGAGGGGAATCTGCGTGTGGTGAAGTTCCCATGTGCCTGCAGTCCTTGTGCTTTGTGCTAAGATTATTGGTTCAGGGGATGCTGTCAGCAGATCCTTGACAAAGGAGCTCCACTGCATTTTGTCAGTGGCAAACACTATAGCCACAGTGTGAAAGTAGTGGAAGAGAATGAATGTTTTGGGCAGTGAATGGTGCTGCTTTGTCATAGATGATACTCAGCTTCTTTGTTGTCATTTAGGTAAGTGGCAGTTACTGCATTCTGTCTTTTGGATAGTGGAAAGGCTTTGGGATGTCATGAACTGAGTAATTCATGGCAGGCTGTCCAGCCTCTGACTTTCTTTTGTAGCCACATTATACATTGTGGTTGCTTCAGTTGAGTTCTGATCAATGGTGATCTCCAGGTGGTTGATGGTGGGGGACTCAGCTGTATTAATGCCATTGATGTCAAGGGCAAGTGGTTAAACTCTATCTTATTAGAGATGGTCATTTCCTGATACTTGTGTGGCTTGAGTAATACTTACCGTTTGTTACCCCATGTCTCAATGTTGTTTAACTCTTACAAAACTAAGGCATGGACTATAGTGTAGTGGTTAGCGTAACGTTATTACAGCGCCAGCGACCTGGGTTCAATTCCTGCCGCTGTCTGTAGGGAGTTTGTACGTTTTCCCCGTGATTACATGGGTTTCCTCTGGGTGCTCTCGTTTCCTCTCACATTCCAAAGACGTACAGGTTAGGAAGTTGTGGACATGCTATGTTGGTGCCGGAAGCATAGCGACACTTGCAGGCTACCTCCCAGAACATTCTACACAAAGATGCATTTCACTGTGTGTTTCGATACACATGTGACTAATAAAATTCTTGTCTTATTATTTTCTGAGAAGTTGTGAATGAAATTAAACAATACACATTTATCATTTATTGAAAGGATGGTCATTGATGAAGCAACTGAAAATGGTTGTGCCTAGGACACTGCCTGAGGAACTCCTGCAGTAATGATCTGGGCAGAGAAGATTACCCTCCAACAATCACATCCACCTTCCTTTGTGAGAGGTATAACCCCAAACATTAGGCTGTTTTCTCCTGGATATTCATCGATTTCTGTTTTACCAACTCTTCTTGATGCCACACTCAGTCAGATGATGTCAGAAACTGTCACTCTCTCCTCACCTCTGAAATTAGCTCTTTGGTCCATGGAGCCAAATCATCCTGGTGATCTCCAAATTAGATATTGTGAACAGCTTATTGGTAAGTGCCACTGGATAGCATTGGGTAGCTAGCCAGGATATACCTGGGCAATTTCCTACACTATTGGATAGATCAAGTTTGTAACTGTATTTGAACAGCTTGGCTAAAGGCCCAAATAGTTCTGTAGCACATCTTAAGTACTATGGCAAAAATGTTGTCAGGCACCATTGTCTCTGATGTATCCAGTGCTCTCAGCCATTTCTTGATATTATCTGGAATGAATCAAATCAGCTTAGGATCAGCTCTGTGATGGTGAGGAACTCAAGTGGAAAGCAAAATTTGGCAGCCAGTGTGATTCATACTGCAAATGTCTATTGGTTCTCATATTGGAACTCATTTACCACCATTACTGCCATTACAAAGACAAATGTTGTAGTCAGAACAGCATACTACAATTATATAGGGCTTTGGTGAAGTTGTCTCTTGTTTTGGTCTCATTACATATGAGAGATATACTCAGCTTACAGGAGATGCAACAAACTTTCACTCATTTGATCCCTGAAATGACAGGGCTGTTGAATGAAGAGTGCTTGAGCAAAATGTGCCATTGTTCACCAAGGTTTAGAAGAGTAAAAGATGATTCCATTGAAAAGTACTGCTCTTAGAAGGCTTGACAGATTACCTGATGTATTTCAAAGATATTTGGATATAAGTACATGACTAGGAGAGGTTTTGAGAAATATAGGCCAAATGCTGGCATATGGGACTAGCTTGATAGGCAACGTGGATGAGTTGGGCTGAAGGACCTGTTTCCACGCTGTATTACTGCATGGATTGCTGTAAATAAAATAAAATAAATTAAATTAAATTACTCTATGACTCTATCAGAGTATAAATACCGTGCCTGGGTAGTCTAGAACTAGGTGATGTAAATTGGTATGAGGAGAAATACTTTTACTCATAGGCCTGTGAATCTTTATAATTATTGGATCATTGAGTGTACTCAAGACTGGCACTGACAGATTTTGGGACACTTGGGGAATCAATGGATATAAACATAGGGATGAAGATTATGTTGATTTTCAGCCATGGTCTTATAAATAGTGAATCAGGCTCAAAGGAGCAAATGCAAAAAACCACAAATAATTTATACTTAAAGGAAGAGCCTGCTGGTGAAATACTCATCACAGATGCCACCTGACCTCCTGAGAATTTCCAGCAGTCTCTGTTTTTATTTCAAATCTGTAGCATTTGCAGTTTTTTTTGCTTTCCGAATACTATGTGAAAGATTACATTGCAAGAAAGAGAAACTGAAATAGAAAATCCTGTAATATTTTTAGGTACTAAATTTATAGTAGCAGCTTCATTACACAGTAAAATACCAAACATACCTATCATATAAATCAGTCTGTATTGCCGTGGTGTCTATCAGACCATAAAGCATAGTCAAACATATTATAGCGTACAAGGACATGACTGAAACACAATCGCTGTTCCCCTGTGAAAAGAAATAACATATCAATGAATTATACTTGAGATATGCTAAATCTTGGCTGAAAAGTTAACAACAATTATTAATTTTAAAATAAAAAGGCAAATTCAAAAGATTTTTTTAATTTTAAATTTTAAATTAATTTTTTTTTCAGTTTTATTTTACAGCGTGGTAACTGGCCCTTCCGGCCCAATGAGTCTGTGCCGCTCATTTTAAACTCCAAATTAACCTACCCGTACGTCTTTAGACTGTGGGAGGAAACCGGAAACCCATGCAGACACAGGAGAACATACAAACTCCTTACAGACAGCGATGGAATTCGAACCCCAATCGCTGGTGCTGTAATAACATTGCGCTAACTGCTACACTACCGTGCCACCCCAGTGGCCATAATTTCAACTATGTCACATATTGCAAATTTCTTGGCAGCTTTTAGCCTTCCAATTTTTTTTAAGAACTTGCTGGATTGTCACAAAAGTTGCATTAATTTTGCCACAGAGTGTGAGGATTAGTTACTTAATTTTCTTTTTTGGCCTTTCTTTCTCTCGCTCTTGATCCAGTCTTTCTCTATATTTTTACTTCTGTTTCTAGTTAACATTAATTCACCCTCCATTGCCCCTCAATCTTTAAGTTACATTGTTCCAAGATACCATGTTGCGTTGGCTGTTTTCCTGGCTGACCTTTCAACAAATAATACTGCAAACATTTTTTGAGATGAAAGTTTGAGGAAAAGGTGTAACTAATGGAAATCACTGTGACATGCCCCATGCTAGAATAATTTATATTGAAGCATAGCAATTAGCAACAAGAGTTGGCTATTCAGAATTTCAAGCCTGCTCTGCCATTCAATGTGATCATATCTGACTATGTTCAAAGGGCCTTGACCCAAAACGTTGACTGTCCACTGCCCTCCATCGATGCTGCCTGACCCGTTGAGTTCCTCCAGTGCTTTTGTGTGTTGTTTCAGTACACTGTTCCTTCCTTCTCCCTATATCCCTTAATCCCTCTATCCCAATGAATTATGTTTATTCCTTCTTGAATATATTTAATGATTTGTTTAATAAAGAATTCCACAAGCTTACCACTTTCTCGGTTAAGAAATGTTTCCTCTTCTCAGTCCTGCATTAACTTATCCCTTATTCTCAGGCAGTGAATCCCTGGTCCTGGTCTCCTCTGCCTTCAGGAATATCCTTCCTGCATTTAGTCTGCCCTGTTAGAACCTTGTAGGTTTAGATGTCATCTTCCCTCATTCTTCTAAAATCTCTCGAATATAAACCCAGTCTCTTCAAACATCAGATGTGCCATCCCATTTCTATTCTACAAAAATACTAGAGTTATAAGAGAAGAAAATGAACTCAGATTTGGATTCACACTCATTTATTTCAGGCAATCTGTGTTATTATTCTGAGGCCATTTCTGCACCCAATGGTGAGAGCACACATGCTTTTCCCAGGGAATTGACCCCCTTTTCAATGATGGAACAGCTTTAAAGACAAATGCACTTCAAAGGCTGCTGGCAACAGTTAACCCACCCCTTAGACACAGGCATGCTCAGTGCATTATATATTACATGCCAGGAGCATTGAGTTTTTGTTTTAATCAGTTGGCCTCATATGATGAAATGGAGTCAGCTCACAGCACCCAAAAAAGCATTGTCCCATCAGAATACCACCAAGTTAGTGGTGTTTGGTACACTGCACGCTTATCCCTAAGCCATTGTGCTAAATAACGGTGTTGTGATCATGCTAAATCTCAGTTTGAGGAACTTTGCTGAACAGAAAATGTTCCATTATGATGACATTAACACTTAAATATTCTTCGACAGTAATACTGAAAGAGAACTTGATTGCAGAACATTAGATCTTGATGTCAGATCCAGTTTTCAGAGATTGAAAGAACGAGCTTCTTTTTCTAAATTTGTTTTAGAAATGAAGAGATTGAGTCCAGGAGTATGAAACAGCAATGATTTGTTCATAAACACTCCCACACCCAAGTTCAGCCTTGTGGCCTTTTAGTACATTATTTTTCCCACATAGCTTAGTAAAACAAACCCTGTTGCTCATGTTCAGTTGGTGCCACTTGGATACGTGGTGAAAAGCACAAGCTTTAATGTTTCATGAACAGCAAATTTTTGTCAGATGAAAAGGGAAAATACAGTCCTTCAAATGGGATGATATGCAAAGTTTACTCCATCACACTTCATCAATTTCAAAAAAAGGAATAAAAGCATTTAAAATGCCTTTGTGCACTTAATCAGGGTTTTGCTTGTTCCATGCATGAAGGCTTTTGCACAGGCTCAATTTGAGGAACTTCAAAGTAGTAAAAGATGTAAAGAATTATACACTGGGGTAAATTTATACTGTCATAATTTTATTTTTACAAATTAGAACCTCTCAGTTCAAAATAAATTAGTCCCAGATGCAATCTGTAACACATAAGCATTAGCAATAAGTGTTCTCTTCTGTATACAGATTTATTAGCAGTGTAACATGATTCTTTTAAAACATGATTATCCATTACTTTCTGATATTAATTAAATGACAAATTCAGCTTTCCTTTTCCAGGAGTAAGGGCTTATTGCCCATGCCTCTCAAGTCTTGTTTCATTAATTTCAGAAGGTAGAATATCATAGGTATCTCACCTACAATTTCCTGAGACGAGTACCTGAAGAGTTGGGTTCCCCACAGAGGGCATGCATTTGCAAAAATCAGCATTGTAGATTAAATGCACTTTGCTATTGATTAAATGGCTCCTTCAAAGAAACCAAATATACAATACCGAGCAGTACTGAAAAACATGCCATCAATACATCAACCACACAAATCACATGAAAAGATAGCAGGGTTACTTACCAATTGTTTGCAGATTACAACTCAGGAGCTCTCTAGTGACTCTCTTAAGATTAACAAAACTAAATATGTTTTGAACTACTGACGATTTAAAGATAAATGGCAACCAAAAAGAGGAAGTCATTTATTTTGTAGTGTGGAGTATTTCAGCGGAATAGAAAGTAAGTTTGCAGAACTTTCCTCAACAAATTAACCATTGTCAGATAAAGTTTGTGGCCATCAGAATTATATTTCTGGAAAGAACGGGCTTGATGCTTGAATAACCTCTTCCAATTCCATGCTTTCTTGTGTTCCATTCATCTCAATCTACCTTTACATAAGCAGCATGTGTCGATTGACTTGATAACAATTTTTTCTTTTGGATTCGAGTGTTGTTTTGAATGTCATGTGTGAATATAGATGAAACATTGCAACAATTAGGGATTGTTTTACCCTTAATGGTGTTGTCCTTCAGATAAAACATTAAGGGGAGGTAACATTGTTTGTGCAGGTTTTAAAGATTTCACATCGCTTGGAAAATGAGGCTTTGTCCTAGTGTCCTGACTACCTTTTCTTCTTAGTTGAGGCACAGTCGAATTTATTGCCACATGCACAAGTACATGTATGCACAGGTGCAATGCAGCTAACAAGGAAGTGGATTAACTGGTCTTCTCGATGGTCCATGTAGCGGGACTAATTATTCCATGCAGAATCCACGTCATATTTGAGGGTAGATGGATAATACATTGGCCTAAATATGGCAATGGTGATGTAAAATGGCTTTGCTGTCTGATTAACCTGAAAACAAATCACCAAAATAATTAATTGTACTAAATGTTTGGAGCCTGACAGTATGATAACTACCATAAATACAGTTATTTCATAGAATTATTATGCTAATAGGCTTATATTGATTAACATAATTTGGAATATGCTTTTCTAATTTTCCTTCAGGGAAATAATTTTTCTTTTTGTTATTTCCTTTGTCTTCAGTAATACCTCTTTGGAAACAGCTGTTTTACT